>PVJO010001443.1:0-123708 GCA_004026905.1 Hystrix cristata
TTTGCTCCCTTACCATTGTAGTCATAGGTGCTGAAATGTCTTCTGTATGCGTACCCTTGCACAGTACATGTCGCTGTCTGAACTTCCCTTGCCACTTACGTGAATTTCAAAATGCTTTGAGGTTCTCAGCTCAGTTACTTCACCATTTTGTTTCTCTATTTTTTCTTTTACTAATCAAAGGAGAATTGAGTTTAATCTGTAAACTGATAATTGGATTTGATCAAAGTCATATAGTGAATTTTAAATATTGGAGCATTTAATTACTAAATCATTTACTTTTTTTAGTATTAGTTACTGAAATAGTAATTTTTCAATATTAGCTTGTGATATAGAACTAAATGCATCATAATTTTCTTAAATTTTCACAGGATAAAATATATATTGTTTTAGGAATTCGTTATAAATCATTTATATCTAAAAGGTCTTTCATAATGCATATCCATATTCATGAGGATTTAGATTCAATAAATTTCATAGGCAATAATAGAACACTTAAAATAGTAACTTAAAATAATATGAGTTTATTATCGTACAAAACAAAAACTCTGGGAGTCCAAAGTGGGTTTCACAGAGGCCCAAAAGTACAGTGACTCAAGTTGTACTGCTTTTCGTCTGCCAGGCCTAACACAGACTCACTCATCTTTGTGCTGGCGAATTCATAGCCTCACGTGACCTTGGACATTTACACCTGAATTATCAAAGGAGAGTAACTGTACAGAATGAAAGAAGGGATCGCAGCATTTTGATGTTATCCGTCTTCGCTGGCCAGGACTAAATAAAATGACATTTCTCAGTTGCAAGAGAGTAAAAATCAAATATTTTAAGTTGTATCCTTTAAGCAGAGGGATGGAGGGAGGCAAAGGAAGGGGTTAATGACTCCCAAACCTGATAATCAGTGTAAAATCAATCAGGAGTGTTTTTCACATGTGTAAGCTGATGATTTCTTTTTCCCCAATTAATTTATATGATTCCGTCATGAGTGACGCAGTGTCATTGTCCCAGCTTCAAATTCACTTCCATTTACTTCTTTGTTGTGCTAGAGCTGAGATTGTGCAAAGCACATTCCTCTTTTGCTGGTGTTCTCCTTTTAGCCTATGCCAATAGATGGCGCTAAAGGGAGCTTGGAAGGACCGGGGAGAGATTTGCTGCTTCTCTGTTGCTTCCTATAAATACCAAGAGGGTCATCCTTCAGTCCGTCAGTGATAGCTGTATCCATTTCACAGGTTTTTAAACGTGTTACTTGCCACAAAACTCCTCAGATACACTAACTGCAGCTGGCTTTGTCCACAGCAGTTTGGCCCCAGCACTTGTGGGGGAGTAACCTTCTCTTCACTGGGGTCTCAACTCTGAAAGAACCCTCCTCTAAACTGTAATAACTCTAATCTCTTTTCTCTGTTCTCTGACCTTGAAGACAAAAGCTGCTTTTTGTAGTTACTTCAGCTGTGTCAACTTAGTGTTCCTTATTTGCTTTTCTAGTTTTCCAACCCCGATGAACAATTCTCTCATTTTTATTAAATTTATGCCTGTATTGCAGATTCTGACTGACATTAAAATTAGCACCAAAAGTGGCCTCAGAATATAGACACTCAGAACTTCTTTGCATGCGTGATGGATTTGATTGTGTCAGAGGATCTAAACACAGAATTGATTTCCTTGAAAACAAGAAATGTGCTACTAAGAATCTATGGCCAAAAAAGGAGTATTTCACTTTTGAATACTCCCTACTCTTCCAGAGTAGCTGTCTGTCATCTCTCCCTTCTCCTTTTCCCCACCTTCAAATAAATCATCCTCTTTTATCTTTTTAAAGAATCTGTGGTATCCTGTGGCATTATGACTAATCAAATCACCTCCTGCAGTTAACTATAATCTTATACAAACTGAACAGAGTTCCTTGAGGGATCAAGCAGCTGTTATACCACTAACTACTGAGGCAGTGACCACGACTACCAGGACTATAGAGCTAGACACTGTTCTTGGCTACCCCGAAACACTTAAGAAAAACAAAAAACTAGATGAGCTCAAGTCTTTAAGTCGTCAGCCAAAATACTGAAATATAGGTCAGAAAATGAGAGGAGTTTCAGGGTAGTTTTAAAAGAATTTTATCTTTAGAGCTTTGGGCCTGCGGTTTTAATTGTGTGTGCTGAATGGCTACATAAGGTAATTTTCATGATGAATGCTATAATATTCCTAACCCAGGTCGCCTTGAAGAATGACCTTATTCTCCCAGTTGCTAACGATGCTAGAAAATGGATTTGAGGTATGCAATTCTTTTTGGAGAATATATACCTTGACTGAAGAAAAATGTCTTTCCCAAGGTCATGCCTCATTCTAGGTGCATTTTGCATCTCCAGGGACTAATACTGTGGTGTAAAGACTAGGTCCTCTTACATTCACTTGGTATAATACTGAAGAGATGATTCAAGTCCGAAACTCCTCATAGGCTTAGCTGAAGACCAGTCTTGTTGCTTCTTCCTACCTTGCACAAATGAATCTTTACTGGTTGATCTTACCAAGTCTCTGTATCAGAGATAGATGAGATAATAAGGAATGGACTGAGAATGAGACTTGGAACAAGAACAGCTCAGACTTCAAAACACACCGAGAGTACTGAGCTTTGTACTTTCAGCCTCCCATCACAGTAGACACACACTGCTTTCTTCCATTGGAATACAGCAGTCTTTTATTATGCACATGCCCTGGAACAATCAACCCTGGTATTATCTTAACAGGGACGCCCACTACCTTCAAGACATGCCACAGTTAACTCTTGCCACTGGACAGATTTGATTCTGAAGTCGGATTTAAGCATACATAAGAGAGAAAAATCCTAAGTGTGACCTTGGAAGTCTGATTTGTGTTTTTGTTTTCTTTTGTTTTTAAGAAAGGGTTTTGTTATGTTACACAGGCTGGTCTCAAACCTGAGCTCAGGTTACACTTCTGCTTCAGCAAACCCAGTAGCTGAGGCTACAGGCATGCTCTACCGTGACTGGCTTAGAGAAAATTGTATTTACTTTTAAAAAAAATTCTAATTGTTTTAATGTATACTGTCATAAAATATAAGATACAAGCATTCTGACTATGTTGGAGACTAGATTCTAAGGGATCTAATCCAAGGGAATAAAATAGAATGTTTGCATTGAATTGAGCCAAATTTACACATCTGTGTACTAGCCAGGGACGGTGGATTTAGTGTGCTGGATAATGTAGCCGGGAGTTAAAAATTATGTGACTGACTGACTAAAATTGGAATTCAATATTAACCTACATTCACTGGATCTGAGAGGCCAGAACTCCCTTTCATAATGCAGAGGGGTAGAATCTAAAAACTTAAGAAGACAGGAAAATTTTGTAGTTTATTCTGGATAAACTACATACAGCCCTACTCTCCCCACTATACCTTCCACAAGGGCCCACAAAATATTTACTCAGAGTACCGCAACAGTTAGTAGGAGCAGCACCATTATCCCAGCTCTTTTGAGGGCTGAATATGAACATCTGAAATGCCAATACGACTGTAATGCTCAGACTAAGTGGCAGTGAAGGCTTTACTGTCTTTGGCAAGATTGTTTCATTTACCATAATGGAAGACAAAGTAGTCAGTACAGGGTCTTACTGAGAAAGTGTGTATGTGGCTAACTGAACACAGCTTCTTCGTAGTGGGAAAAGAGGCATCGTTAAGTACAATGTATGCACACGCTGGTTTCTGATTGCTGCTTTGTAACACAATTTGATAAACTTAGTGACTTTAAGCAATACATGTTTATTGTATTATAGTTCTGAAAGTCAAAAATTTTACAATCAAGCTTCACCTAGGTTGTATCTCTTCTGGAGCTCTACGGAACATCATCTACTTGCTCTTCCTAATTTTTACCAGTCTCCAGCGTTCCCTGCCTCGTGGACCATTTCTCTATTTTCATGCTTCAAGAGCAACAGTTTAATATCTTGAAGTCTATCTTCTCTCTCTTTTTCTCTATCCTCACTTCTCTGTGATCTTTCCATTAATTATCACCTCTTATTTCCCTCTAATTCTATTTCGCATGTCCTTCTTTAACTTGGTCCCTCCTGTTACCCTACTACAGACTCTTGATTACAATGGATTTTCCTAGACAATCCAGGAAGGTTTCAATACCTCAGTATTCTTAATTAATCACATGTGCACATTCTCCTTGTCATTTAAGGTAATATAATTACAGATTTCAAAGATTGGAACATAAATATATTTGAGAGAGAGCATTATTGAGCCAAGCAGAAATAACACTTTTACCCTCACAGATTTATGCCTGTCCCACATGCAAAATACATTCACCGCAACCCAACATTCCCATAAATCTTAACATTTAACAGTACAACCCGAAGTTTAAAATTTCCCCTAAATCTCATAAACTTAAATACCAACTTCAAATACCAAAAACTCTCATAAACCCAAAGTTATTTAACTAAATTAACAAAATCATGTATGGTTGAGATTTCAGACATTATCTATCCTTACAGAAAACGTGCATCCATGAAGCTGTAAAACTAGAAAAATAAGTTATCTGCTTTCAAACCACAGTGACTGGACAGATAAATAACAAAGACAATAGATAATACTCCTCTACAAAAGAAATAAAGACTCATCAATACAAAATATTTTGAAGTAAAACTGGGCAAACTCTATTCAGTTTACTGGCCTAAGAGTAATCTTTTAGGTACCAGGGATCCTCTGAGCTTGTGGGTCCCATCTGGCAAGCTACTCTTCTCATTTAATGAAGGATAATGCATATTTGAAGCTGAGGTTTATCAGTTTGTTTATGTCTATAGAATGCTGGTGATCCGCACCCTTTAGTCCTTCTTTAGTGTGTGTGTGTGTGTGTGTGTGTGTGTGTGTGTGTGTGTGACTCTTTACTACTGAAGTCTAAGCTGGTAATGTCCAACCTGATAACATTCCCCAATGTTCTTAAGAATTCTGTGGATCTCTCAAGAATGTCACGAGATTTACACCATTAGTCATGAGGCTTATCTGCAGATCTTTCCTGGGTACTTTCATCTCTGTTTCTAGTTTCTACCGAGATATCTATGGAGACTCACAAGTCATCTATCTAATTGCTTTTAAAATCTCTCTCCATAGTTTGATGATTTCATTTATTGATTCTTCTGAGGCACAAGCAAAGGTTTGCTCATTCATACACTTGGCTTTTTCCACAGGATCCATTTTCTAATGGTGAGTCTCTTAATTTTAGCATCTTTTAAAATCTTGGTAGGCTGTAAAAATTCCAAAACCTTTAATTTTGAGTTCTTCTTTGTTTAAAACTCTAACTCAATCTATCTCTTTCTCTAATATTTTACTGTAAGCAAGCAGAAGGTAACTTCAACATTTTTCATTGAAATTTTCTTAACTAAATACTGAGATAGTCTACCTAAATTAAGGAGACAATTTTGTTAAGCTTTCTGCCACTATGTAATTAGAATCTTCTGTCCTCTAAATTTAAATAACATTTCTCGTTTCTTTCTGAATGATTTTATTTTTGCTAACAGTGTATTTATGACAATTTAGGCCTGCCTCCATATTTAGAGCCGGAAACTATTAGCTAGAAACTTCTGGCTTTTAACTCAGTTTGTAGAACAGAGGACCTTGTTAGAAACATGATATCTACTGACAGAAGACTCCGTGAGGAGCCCAAAGCTGTGACACTTAAACATCCTCCAGCGCTGCCTCAGAGGGAACCGCAACAGTGACTCCATTTACTAAGGTAATTGCACTGAGAGAAGGAAGAATTTAGGCTGCCACCAAACTGACAAATCCCTGGAAACCCAAGATGTCACCATCATCTACTAGTGGTCAAGCGTGCTCTGCTGGTGACTAGCTAACAAACAGATTGTTTTGCCTAAACGCATGTCGCAGCAGATCTAGAAAATCTGCAGAATCAGCCTATGGAAATTTCCCCACTTGCTGAATGTTTAATTGAATTGCCATATACCCTAGAATCCCCACCTACTGCAAGACAAAAATCTAATAACACATCCTACTTCTAGTTGGTATAATGAAGTCATAAAAATCAGAGGGGTGTCTAATTGGAAGAAAAATGATACAAGAGCATTGATTTTATTTTCAATAGCGTCAGTAACTTAATCTGGATGTGAAATGAGATGGCTCTTACAAAATCACAGTGAAAACTATAAATGCTGGTTAGGAGAAACACAGCCTCTACGACAAGACTATTTTTACTGACCTTCAGGAAAGTTAAGACCTTCATATTAACAAAGGGCTATGGAGAATACTGGCAAATACCTGGGGAAACCTTTTTCTGGGTGTTGGAGATTGAACTCAGGGCCTTGCACTAGGGAAACCTTTCATTTGCAGCAAAAAGAACTGATGCCAAAAGAAGGAAAAAAATCTCTGAGATGGAATATTGTATACCTTACAAATCCAGGCTTAAATGTGTTATATTTTCATTATTGTAGCCCAGCTCCCAATCTACATGTTGAATGAATGAATAATACACTAAAAGAAAGGATGCACACCTCAATTCTCTTTTGCTATATTAAAATTGTTACTATCGCTGAATTAAAAAGGTCAGTCTTATTTTTCTGTTTTCGCTTCTTAATATTTCAGCTCCAAAGTTAATCACCAAGCCAAGTGTCAGTGTGTGGCTGCAGACACGGCTGTGAATGGTAGAGTGCTACAGGACAGTTAAGTAAGAAAGCAACTGACAAAGGCAGGTTGTAGCATGGTGCCAAATACCACTGCATGGTACAGGGTGTTTTAGCTACTTTCTAGTGGCTGAGACACAATACCTGACAAGTGCAAGTTAAAGGAGGAAAGGGTTTTTTGGATCACAGTTTGCAGTGATTTCAGACCATAGTCATCTGGTTCCAACGCAGGGCAGCATGACAGAGGAGAAAGAGCTCATGGCAGGCAGGAGTGTGGTAATCCCAACATTCTGAGAGGCTGAGGCAGAAGCATTTAAAATTCGAGTACAGCCTGGGCAACTTAGTGAATTAGAGAGAGCCCATCTCAAAATGAAAAATAAAGAGAGTTACGATGTACCTCGATTAAAGACCTTGGCTTCAATCTCCAGTACCACCAGAAATTACAAAGTTTATTGGTAATGATTTGAAAATTTTAATATTTGAAAATCAAACAACAGTGAGAGGTCCAGTGTATGTTTGGTGAACTTCAGGGTTTTATTTTGTGCAGTATATTTCTTAGAGAAAAAAGTCCTACAAACATTTTCCAATAGAATAAAACATTGATTTTTGTTCTAATTAAAAAATAAAATAGGATACCTTAAAAATAGAATAGAATATTTCTGCTAGAATATAATTGACTCAAATAGGTTTACAGTATTCATTGTAGGTTTAGAGTATTCATATTGCAAACTGTTAACAAAATGCAATCATATTGCCTTTATATCTCTCACAGCAGCAGTCGCCAGGAGAAAAATTGTGAGTATTGCTTAGGAAAAGGCTGAAAATAAAGCAATTTTTGCTTTGACAGTTAAAAAGACTTAGAATCAAAGGCTTACAATTCCCATTTTAGCTTCCATGTTTAAAAGTTTGGAACCTCTCATACCACTGCCTATAAGAAACACAAATTTCTTATCCCCAGTGTACCCGGGCTTTCCAATCCAGAAGCTTCTGGTGTCATAAAATGGTATGAAGACTTAAATGTTAATTTTAGTAAATTACTAGAGGTTCGGTATGGACTAGCTTGAGAATGAGAAACTCCTAGAGCCTACGACCTTAGAGAGGACCCCATAATTGTACGGATTTTACTTCCAGTAACCCCCTCCAGTCTTACTAATGAAGAAGTTATGTACTTAGAAACTGCTGGGGATGAAGACAGGAGGATAAAAATGACCATTGGAAGAAAGATACAGAACTTTCTTCATAATAAAAAAGGACTTATTTCCAGAGAATTGCATTACCAGAGCATTGTCCCAGGGCTCTGGGGAAAGAAAATTCCCCTCATTCGTTTCCTTAATTATTCACATTTAACAAATTGGAGATTCCTACTAAAATACTGAGATTTATTTGAAATTATACTCAACACCTTATCACAGCACAAAAGAGGAGACAAAAACCATTAGAGAAATATGAAGTCTATGTAATTTTTGACAGCAGAAAATTTTTTTTTAAAAAAAAAGCCCTGTTGCTAGCCAAATTAACAAAAACGCTGCCCATCAGAGGCCTGTTTACCTCAGCTCCCATTACTCAAACATTTCTGAAATTCAACACGAAGATTGCAAAATATGCCAAGAGGCAAAATAAAAAGTCTAAAGAGATAAAGCAAACATTAAGTCCAAAATCAGATACAACAATCAGATATGTTGGAATATATATATAGTATAAAATAACTCTGAGCAGTATGTTAAGGACTATGATATACTGAAAGAAAGTTGCGCAGAAGTTTGTGAAATATTTAATCATGCTAGATATTTTTAAAACTAATGGTAGACACTAAAATACAGATTCAGAGAGATTAAATCTTCTTTATCTGAAATGGTTAGGAACCGAAAAATTTTAGATTTGTATTTTTTAAAATTCTGAAATATTTTCATATACATAATGAGATATGAGGATGAGCTTTATACCTAAACATAAAATTAATGTAGGCTTCATATACCTGCACCTAGCCAGTAGGTAATTTTATATAATATGTTTTAATAATTTTGTGCATGAAATAAAATTAGCATACGTATAATCATCATAAAGCAGAACAAAAACAGTGAATAATGCACATGGGTCTTGACGTCACGTGCAGCATCCCTGAACCTGCTGTCGGTGTGTCCACCTGCGTGCATCATCCATGGTTTTTTGCGATCACCATCATTCCTGTCTCTGAATTCAGCTGAAATTGCTAAGTAGTTATCTTCTTATGTTTATTCACACATAGGTGCGTAATAGTAACAATATCACATGTTACTAACAGAGGAAAAGCAATACTGTATTTAGGGTACCAAAGGAACACAGTATCATTACCGGAATGCTTGTGTCAACTGTTAAACAACAACAATGCTGGGCACAGTGTGTACCTGTAGTCCCAGCTACTTGAAAGGCTGAATCAGGAGGACAACTTTAGTGTGTTCCAGGCCTGCCTGGACACATATCGAGATCCTGATTCAAAAATCTAAAACAGCAGGCTTTTCATTTCTACATACAATGCTATGTTTTGATTACTTTACATTGTCATAGATATAGATAGAGATAGAGATAGAAAGAACGATACATACATACATACATACATAGTTTTTTAGGTCGGAAGAAACATTGGAAGCAGTTGAGGAACCAGGAGGTGAGTCCTCCATGGTTGGGGAAGCATTTGGTTAAATGGCTTTTTGAAATGTATCCTCCAGAGTCATCTGCATCCTGAACATTTTTTGTCTTATAAGTCTCTCTCTGATTTATTGAACAGACATGATTTTGTCCCCTACATTTCCATGATGTCATCTAGAGGAACTCTTTCTGCAGTGTTATCATCATCTTCAACATCAGCATAATAAAATCACCTTAATTCAGAAGCATTTCAACTATTCCATGGTTGATCAATGAAAAAAATGGAGCCTCATTATCAATATTAAAAAATTTCTTTGATAGCTAC
The DNA here is from genome assembly GCA_004026905.1 of Hystrix cristata. NCBI lineage: Eukaryota > Metazoa > Chordata > Mammalia > Rodentia > Hystricidae > Hystrix > Hystrix cristata. Next base: position 9,581 of record PVJO010001443.1, read on the forward strand.
TTCTTCTAGCTTACTGATAGACACAAAAGGTATATTTTTGCATATGTAAGAAGGTAAGACATCATTCTTTTTCTCACCTGAAATATGAACTTCTTATAAATCACCAAATTACTGAACATATTCACAGTGCTTTTAGTCTCTGTCTTCCAAATATTGGTAACCATATATAAGAAATTTGTCATGTTAAATTGCTTTAGAAAACTTCCTAGGGCAATGATTCTGTTCACAGCTGCTAATAAGTTCTTCAAAGAAAGTATTTGTAAAGCTATTATTCATTGATGTAAAAATATCTTCATCATACATGTGCATTAATAAAGCCATTTTGGGGAAAGTACATAGAATAAGCATTGTTTTTGAAGAGAATTTCACCTGGAGGATGAGCCAAACTCCTTTTGAGGAATAACAAAATAGAATCATTTAACTCATACTGAGCATGAGTTATTGGTTAAAAAAAAAAAAGTAAAGCCATAGAAAGCTATCTTTGGTGACGTCTTTTGACTTGCATGACTCATAAGAAAATCATTCTAATATAATGGCAGGATGCAAGCTTTTACTTGCAACAAATTTACACTTCTGGGTGCCTGGCGCATTAGTGCATCCAAGCAAGTTATTCTGTTTTTGGAAACCTTCATTCCTGTAGGGCTGTCTCACCAGCTGTAGTCAATGTGTTTCAGGGCAATAAAGTCAAAACAGTGATATTTCATCAGTAAGGCAGACTTGTTCTGATTTCTTGTTCTTGTTTTCATCAGCTATGACCTTGGTAAACTCATCAATGAATTTCTCCACTTCTGATGAACAGATGCTTTATCACTACAAATCTCTAAATAACCTAGTGTCATGTCATGTCTTTTCTAAAATTTCAGCAAGCAACCTACTGAATATTTACAGTTCCCTTCAGTTTTCAGGTCATGATGAGAAACTTTTGCTTGTTTCAAGATCATCATGCCATTAAATGGCATGTGTTCACAGTGATATGGATGGCCTATAATTGTCCAGAAATCCCAAGATGTGCTTTTATAGGGTAGTACATTGAAAACACTTACTGTGGCTCTCAAAACATAAATGGTACTTGTAGTAACCACCTTACGTTATCATTTTACACACTTCACTCATCATACTAGAGACTTAGAGCATCGCTGTTGTGTACACACTGACACACAGGTGCACCAAAGAAGACCAAACTTAATCAGATCTACCCAACAGCTAAAAACTCTCTTAAATCCTTCCTGGTAGCAATTATTTGGGAGAAAATAGTTCAATCTGGGACATCTGGTCCATTTCGTGTTTCCAGATCTTCCTATTTAATGGGTCGTGGAGAAACATAGAAACTCCAACCTAAGTCCATCCATGATTCCCCAGCTCAAGATATTTATGATGCATACAATAGTTTATCACTACATATTAAGAAGTAAAGAACAAACAGAGTTTCCATTAGTCCTTCCACTTAAAGAATTCATAAGTTTTTCAAAATCAAAAGCCTTAAGAGTTCCAGGCTCTTGGATGAACACACAGATGACCCTGGAACCCAGGACCATGATTTCCCTAGACATTTCTGCCTAAACTCAGTAATTTAAAAATAGGCATTAAACATAAAACAGAGGCAGAGAAATGCTGTCCTTGATGGAAACTTCCTTCCAACATGGCTACAGTGAATTTGCTTCTCGAGGAACTACAGGAAGGTAAGGCTGGATAAAATCATTTGGGTTACCACTGTACAGAGTACCAAATACCAAGTTTAAGAGTTTGTAAGATTATAATTTAAAATTGGAATGCTGCACCATGAGCATACAGAATAAGAGCTATTACTCCTAATTTCTTTTTCAATTCACACTCTATATTTTTGTATTCATATATGCGTGGTTCTTGAAGCATCATGGGAGTGGAAGGATGCAAAAGAAGTATTTTTTTAAACATCAACAGAGCAGGGAGTGTAAGTAGATATCCTTTTCCAGAGTATGTAACTGACATTCTCAGTTTTGTTAAATCCTCAGGTAATATGACTATTTTAGAAGTATCTCTAAGCATCAGTTCTAGTAGAAGGATGGTTCAGTTACAGCCCAGAAGCTACACAAGAGGAGCCAAGATAAATCTACATGGCCTCAAGATTGATGAGGTTTTAAAAGCAACTTGCTCACCAAGAGACTATTAATTCACAATACAGATTCCATTAAAAGCAAAAACACAGCCATAATGTCATACATATAATGAAAATGGGAAATTTAGATAAAAGGGCATGGGGCATTTTTTTTTTTTTTGCAAAAAAAGCTCCACACATTTTGTGATTCAGAGCAAACTGTGAACTAGGAAATTAACTTTATCCAAAAGACATCTTTCCTATATTTTATTTTCTTGATAATATTAACAGTCTTTCTGGATGGATGGACTTATTCACTTAGAAAACTGGAGAAAGAGTTCTATCTATTGTAAGATTATTTTTACTCTCAACTAATAGGCCTTTTCTGGATGAACACTACAATTTAATTTTATATTTTAAATAAAATACTATTCTCATAATGGTTTGGGTGATAAAAGAACCCTTATTCTTACTTTGATTTCAGAACTATAAATTCCTGCTGTTGAAGCAGTCATTTTAGTAGATCCTGTGCTTCATTTCCACTGCTTTGAAAAGCAAAAGGCAAGTCAAATAGCACACTGATACACATGCTTTGCACACCTTTATATGCTGAGTGTGATAAGACAAAGAAGGTGCTCTCTGCCCTTTACTTAGTCATACTGCAAGTCTGGGGTTATGTACAAAGAAAAATATATTTCACCCCAAAAGAGCACAGGCTGATTCTGCAGAGCTAAAAAAAGCTAATATTCTGAAGAGCTAAAATAAGCAATGAATATTTTTAAATAGAAAAGTATTCATAGTTATAATTTTATCCTCACATCAGATAAGCAAACAGCAATACAGTATTCCCTTTTATAAATGAGGCACTTACATGAGTAACTAGACTAAAATAGTATGGAGCTGCGAGTCAAGCCTCAGTACCCTCTGCACACCTCGCCATCTTCCATGACATTTTACATGCATTGGAGTATCGAGTCAGCTGGTCAAACTGGGCCTTTTCTGGTAAATGCAATTTCACTGGGATCTAGCCACATCAGTTTACATTTAGTAATGGCTGCCTTTGGTTGTGGCAGAATTATGTATGTTTTGCTAGAGATCTTGTGGCCTACAATAACTAAAATATTTGCTCTTACTCTTTGGTCCAATATGCAAAAGATTACTGAGCCCTCCTTTATTTCATTAAGAGTACAAAACTTGACTTTTAAAGAATTTGTGCATTTTAAAACCTTCCTTATAATTAGCTAGTTCTTAGCACATTTTATTAAGAGAGGATGAAAGGAAGAAGGGAAGGCAAAGGGGAAGTAGTTTGGGAAATAACAAAGGAGAATATATCCAGGTTCAAACATATTTAACCTCTTCTGTTCAGGCTTTCTTACCAAAGAGCTAGCTAACCATGATTGTACTGACAGGAAATATGTAGGGAAAGCAATGAATGATCTGTCATTCTTTGGTCACTACACAGATTGGTTTTATTTTATTTTATTTTTAACTCCAAGGTCACATGAAATGTGATCTTGGCTAGATCACATTATGACAATACATAAGATGTATGGCTAATTCCTGTGTCATAAAAACACCACAAAGTGACTTATAACTGGCAAATTTTGCAATAATAATTTCTTGGTTCCAGTTAATTGGAATCGGTTCATCTCCGCTTGTTGTTACACACAAGCTCAGTTTTGTTTTTTTTTAATGAAACTGAGTCACATACGAACAGCATTTTGCAAACTTCCAGGTATGTTAAAATTGGATTTCAAAAGACAGCAATGAACAATTTCACCACAGAAGATTTCTGAGGATTTTTAAAAACTACCTGTATGTAATTTTGAACTTTTTTCTCTGATTTTACTTACTTTTCAGCACCAAAGACTTGAACTTATCTTCTATGTTATACTGCGTATTTAAAACCTGCAACAATTTCCCTGAACATTTTAGTTGGCATATTAGCATCTAAATTCAAAGCTGAAACAATGAATGTGTTAAGAAGGCAATTTAACACCTTCCATCTTTTTTTTTTCATACTTGCACATCTTGGAAAATCAGCAGCATTTGTGCAAACATATGTTTCACTGACAAGCTTTGGTCCATGGGGTCTTACTTTGACCTTCAATTAACATTATGAACTTTAGTCCCCCAAAACAGCCTTGAAAGGAGAATGTGAGCCGGGGGCTAGTTGGAACAGCCTCAGTTGTCTGACACTATTTGTTTTTAATAAAAGAGGAAAAACCCAGTTACAATGATAAAGATTTTGCTGAATTACTTTGCGTGATGGGGAGATAGGTACTGCAGCATTTCAAATTCTGTTTCATGTATTAGCCTGGAGAGTGTGAGACGTTTAACCAAGCAATGAGAATGTGAAGGGAAGAAATCTTAGGTTTTAACAGATTGAGAAGGAGTGCCAACATGTATTTTTTGATCTTTGCCCAATGTCATGTGTCAATGTACCACTCCTGTGTAGAGGAAGCATGTGACACCATGTCACTCCACCCTGTTTTAGTGGATCCTTATTGCTTCAATGATAAAAAATAATTACATGACAAGGCGTTCAAGGCTTTTCATTATTTAGCCCTTGCCTGTGTACTAACACTTTGTACATATTGCTATGCATTCCTGCTAAACTATTTGCTATCTTCTGTCAGCAGAAATGTTCTATTCCTTCTACCCTTTGTTCTTTTATATTTTTTCCTTTGTCCTTTTAAACAACTTGATCTCACTGAAAAAATAAGAGAAAATTACATTGGCTTATTTATTCTTTTCTAGCTCTTGTAGCTCTTAAAATCTAATGAAGAAGAAGGAAAAATGAAAAATTACACGTTAAAAACTTCCACAGCTGTATTTTGCAAAATCTACACAAATTCTCCAGTCCAGAAAGGGGAGTAGCAGTGTCCTAAACCAAGAAATAGAAATATGTTTTTATCAAAATCTGTTCAGGCTGTCCCACTTTCCCATTCTGTGCTATATCCCAACTGTACCTTATCTAAATTCACTTTTTCTTTTAAAATCCAGCTATCAGCACACAATAAAGAACCCATCTTTTACACATGGCGCCTTATGCTGGCTTCTCCAAAGCAGAAACTATTTTGTATATATTTGCATTCTGCCTCTTTCAGAATGTATCCACACTTTTGATGACATCTGGGATTTGCACTCAGTAGCCACACGATAAATGTGAAGATAACTTTAATTTTGTCTTACTTGAAATGCTAACCCTGCTTCTGTTCAAGTTTGAACTGCTGGAAAATTCTCAAGGCATCTTTTACTATGCTTTTTGTAAATCCACACTTCCATGTAAAATATCATCTCTTCTAAATTGTTTTCAATGCATCGTAATACATTTCTATTTATTTGTATGTATGTGTCTTCCTATGTGTGTATTCATTAGCCACATTTTATCTCTTTAGGGGAATGATTATGTTCATCCCGTTTTATATCTCCAGTCAGCATTGGAATAGGTTTTAGCACCAATTAGAATTATATTCAAATTTGTTGACTAGTTGAAATTTTGTTTTTTATCAGAAATTCATAGCAAAATCTAACATTGGGTTGCATCCTGGAAAAGAGAAATAATATATTCTTAGTTGAAGCGATATGGGAATCTTTTTTCCAAAATCATTAGGCTCATTATTAATTCCACTTGCTGATCATAAATACTTGTTGATGACAACTTTATAATGGCAGTAAGCAGTAACTATATAACACACCAAAGCCCTGAAAAAATATTTCTGGAATTTGTATTGGCTTGTTTAAAATTATCAGGCTCAAATTCGAGAACAAAAACTGACTTAGCCTGCATGTTCAATCTAACTGAAGAATTTGACTGCTTGCTAGTATGACCAGTTACTGTGTTCTAGAACAGGCTCCAGTTCTCGCTCATCTTCATCAATACACCATTTAAAGTATAATTTCCAGTCTTTAACCTGGATCACCTCTTGAAGACAGATTTCTTCAAAATTTGTGAAAGCATGGCTACTCTAAATTCAGCATTTCCAGCTATAATATGGATATTTTCTATTTGTTCAATTATATGTTTTACTTGGGCTATTACATCTCTTACTATATTAAAAACTCAAATCTCTGAAATATTTCTATAAATACTCCTGAATAATATGTATGCATACATTTACACATCTACTACCAAAACATAAAAGAAGATAGGAAGGAAGGGAGGAGGGAGGGAAGGGTTAAAAGGAGGAAGGAAAGAAGGAAAGATGGAAGGAAGGAAGAAAGGAAAGAAGGAAGGGAGGGAGGAAGGAAAGAAGTGAGAAAGAAAAAAGCAAGTCTGTGAAAATAAGAAAGAAAGAAGATAAGGAGGAACCAAAAAATGGACAGATTTCCCACAATGTAACTTGAATGGTTATTCTAACAACTTTATCTAAAGTGAATTTTTTGTTACGAAATGAGAAATACTACTAAACAAATATTATTGATTTGTTGTGTTCAAAGTAACGAGTTAAATGAAACTGTTTCATTGATTTTTGTTAATCAAATTTAAAAGGATAAAACAAATGTACTGTATTGCTATTAGCGTTCTAGAGCACATATTAGAATTGTCTTTCTTATTTGACCTATTGTCGGTCTATTCGTGTTATTTTTTTAACGTGACAACTGGTTACAATGAATTAAAAATGTTAATGTTCACATGAAGCAGACAATATCTCTGGAAAAAGAACTCATGCCATCAACTATACCTACATTCTGAAAGAAGACTATGAGTTGCAGTAGTAGTAAAAATACTGATGCTCATCCGTGATGTCATTTATGATGATAGAGATGAGGTTCTAGCTTTACCTCACCTGAATGAAACACATGGAGGTTGAATTCATTTTAAGAGTCAAACTTTCACAGAGGATATTAGGTTCTTGTGCATGGCATATCTTAATTCTTCCTACTCCCCTACATGTCATAAACATGAGCTAAGAATAATTATAACAACAAGAATGAAAATGGGGCAAGGGAATTTAGAGGTAGAGGGAAGGAGGTTAGTGGGAAGGGAAAGGGATTAAAAAAGAAACAAGCTGTATTATGTAAATGTACCTATTCCCCAACATGAATGTAAATTTCATGTGCTGCAAATGTGTACCAATAAAATTCAAAAAATTGCAAAAAAGGTCATACTTTCAAAGCAATGTTCAGTACAGGCAAATGAAGTTCAGGCAGTCTAAACAAGTGTAGCCTGAGAGGACGAGGGCGCTTTCAACCACACCATTTGGCATTTGAGGCAGAGTTCACAACACCAGGTTAATTTAGCCTAAAGAAAATGTGGGGGGCTCATGAAAAGTTTTCATTGCTTATTTGCGTAAAGATGGGTATATGTAAAGATCCAAGGGGAAGCAGGAAGCATAGGAATAATGGAGGAAGGTTATATATATATTCTTGACTCTGATTTCAAATAATTTCCTCAAGGTGAATGAATTACAAAGGGAAGTACCAATTATTGCTTACACAGGGAACAGATCAGAGCGCAGTCAGAATGGCTTACATATTGACCTACAAGGGACCTGAGACATAATCTAATATCACCTCTTTCTTGCCTTTGCATACTGATTAAAGCTTAAAATTACCTTAACAAATATCTATCTGGTATTTGGACTCTAGAAGTAAACTGGTTAAATTCTCCAATTAAGAAAACTGTAACTTCTTACAGACATGAATCATTTTCCTAATAGAACTCCATCATCCAGCTCTCAGAACATAGCTCCATAGAAACTAGTTGCCCGAAGCTGAGCTCGTCTACTCATTAGGTTTCCACTGCTCTTCAGCTATCAACTGTATAAGCAAGAGGCTCAACAGAAGAGGAAAACCCCTTCCAAATCATTGCAGTAGACCATTTTCGATGTTTTAATAGCATTGGTCCATTAAAAACATCAGAAATGTCTGGTACGATGATCACTGGGACTCTTGTGTAGATCTGAATCTAAAGGTTTGAATCAATTTCACCTCTTCCTTTCTCACCAGCACAGACAAACTTCCAGCTGGTTTTTTCCCAGTCCTTCCTGGTTAATTCTTGGGGATTATACTGTAATATGCTGCTATATAAAAAGCATCATTTTCTCCCCACTGTTGCAGATAAAATTTAATCCTCTTAACATCATACAAAATAAACATAAAGACTTTTCTAAATTTTTGCTGCTTCATTTATCTTTACTCAGGCTGCTGTGCCCAACTCATCTTTCCATGATTTCTTCACACACAAGAAAGATTACATATCTTGTTTTTCTGTAAATTTTCCAACATTTCTTCTCAAAGGAGGCATCTATAGCTTCCTTCTTTGTTGTTACATGGAAATTTTAAACATTTTGTTCCTTTAAATTTTGAAATTTTAGGCTTGTCTTTGTGTTTCCCTGAGCTTGGCACATACAGATAACCCACTTATATTTCTTAAGGGTCTGTAATCATTCAAGATTTTGAGATAAACCAATATAGTTACCAAAAATAACAACTAAAAATAATATAAATCTCCCTCACCTCACCTCCAGCTGTATCTTCTCAAACCTCAAAACACTTTAATATTCCAGTGCTCTCTACTGCTATATGATCTTTTACAAGTTGCATTTAAAAAAAAATTTCTTTTCGTATTCTGAGGATGAAGAATAAAATAGATTTTGCAGAGCTGTTATTACACTGAACTTGAACTTGGAGCTAAACAAAACATAAAAATTTGTTGGAAACCTTGGAGATTTTGCAGTTATTTTATGTTTTAATTTTCAATCGTCTACATGCCCACATTGATTTCTAATAAATTTGTGACTATTACTGCTACCGTCTGTATTACCACCCACCAGTGAATATTTTAAGCACGTATATAAACTAATGATAAAGTCTGGTGGGCCATAAAAGAGAATAAAACACATATAATCTTGACAAGTTTCAAGTTTTTTCTTTATCCAATCTTTGATCCTTTCTAAGGTGCCCAGGAGTACAGCAGATAAAGTAGAAGACCTGGTATCCACAACTTCCAGAAGATTTCCTTGTTCAAACTGTGACAACTAAACATGTTTTTTCTTCAAATTCTCAGCTGGTACCTCTCCTAATTGCTATCTTCCGTCTCTATTTGAACCCAGGGACAACTGGACAAGCCGCCATTCTACCGCTGCCCTGGGAAGCAACAGCCTTTAGCCCTCTGTCAGTCCTCACTTGGCATTCACATCACGTGGATCAAATAAAAAAAATATGAAAAGCAATTATGAAACAACAAAAATATGATTAAAATAAGAGAAGCAGCAGAAGTAATATGATAATGTTGCTACCAAATAAGAAAAGCTTGAATTCTGTCCCAAATCTCTTTCTTTACTATTCCGCAAAGTAATTATCATATAAAAATACCATCTCCTGTAGCTGGGCAAAGTGGCACACACCTGTAATCCCAGCACTGAGGAGGCTGAGGCAGGAGAATTGCTGTGAGTTTGAGGCAAGCTTAGGCTGCATAGTGAGTTCAGAACTAACTTGAACTACATAGTGAGACCCCGTCTCAAAAAACAAAAAACAAAAAACAAAACAAAACAAAACAAAATACCATTTCCTGCTCCTTAATATTTTCCAGGGACAGTTCTGCCTGCATTGCAACTTTCTACAGAAAAATTCAAAGAAAGTCAAATTCTTTTCCTCTCTCCCAAGATGCTCTACAGCAGGATCAAAAGGTAATCTTCCTTCTCAACAAGAGCATTATGGACTAAATTCTCCTTCTACCTTCGTACGTTAAAGTCTTAACCCCGACACCTGAGAATGTGGCTAATTTGGAGATAGGGTCTTTAAAGAAGTAAGTAAAGTTAGAGGAGATGACAACCAAAACCCGGTTTAATCAAACGTTGTCCTTGTAAGAAAGGATACTAGCACAGACACATAGAGAGAGGACCAAGAGAAGACACAGGGAGAAGAAGACTATGTGGAAGGGAAGAAAAATGCTCTTAACAGAAGGCCCTTAAGAGAAATTAACCCTGTGGACCCTTTGATATCCTCCAAAATTACAAGAAAATGAATTTGTATTATTAAAGCTAGTATTCTGAGATACTTGATAGGGCCTTAGCAAAAGATAAGTAGGTTATTCTTTATAAAGATACAAAGACAAGTAAGTTATTCTTTATAAAAAAAACTTTTAAAATGTGTTGTTAAAATGATTTTGGTTAATTATATCCCATTTCTTCTTGGCACATTTTGCATAATTCCTCTATCTCCCTTCTCAAAAAATTTCAACCAAACTCAACAGCATGGCTAAGTTGCAAGGAACAAAGCAGGAACTAGAATAAACTCTTCAATTAGGAAACATTCAGGGCCAACTTTGGTGGGGAAAATAACAAAGCAAAAAGACCAGACAAGTATTTCCAATTGGAGTAATAACCTAGAAAGGAGGAAAAAATCAGCAACTATTGTAAAGTTAAAAGTGTGAGTGCAAGGCCCTGAGTTTGATCCCCAGCACCCCCCCACCAAAATGTGAAATGGTTTCTGCCCTGTTTTTGAGCGTCTACAACACGGTAGGCTTTATAATTCAGATCTAAAATGGCCTCTAAGGCCTCATGTGCTTGGAAGGTGAGTGGGTTAGGAGAGAGGTTATAGCTGGGAGGGTTTATCGCCTTCCCCAGCTCCTCCCTTCTCTCTCTGCTTAACGGGTGCCAGGAGATGAGCAGCTGTCCTCAGCCCAGGCCCACCCACCGACCCATTCTGCCTTGGAACCTGCTGACTACAGACTGAAACCTCTACAAAGTGAGCCAAAAGAAATCTTTCCTCCTATATGCTGTGGATGTCAGGTACTGTGTCTCAGCACCTTGAGAGTAAGTGCAATTGTGTAACACTAAATTCCAACCAATAACAACCAACCAACAACACCCTCTCAAATTATTTCATAAAGAAAACAGTTGTATTTAAAAAACAGCTTAATGTCTTGCTTCAGTATCATAAAGAAAAAAAAGATAGTAAAATTTAATGAAAAGAGATGAAGAAAAGAAAGAGAGGAAATGGGGAGGGTAGAAAGAAAATCGTATCTCCACATAGTGTATAAGAAAACTATAAAATTACCAAGTAAATTAAAAGGTTCACAATATCCTTCATTTGCCTTCTCTTGATGACATTTTTGAAGTGGGCCTCCCACATGAAATGAATTTCCTACATTGTCTTTTGTCAGAAGTCTTCTTTTTAAATATCAGGGTGCAGCTCATCTAGCTTCTCCTTTATGGAACTTGCATAAACAGATCAGGAAATTACTTGCCATATCATTTCCTTTGCACAGTACTTTGAATACAGCTATGACCACCCAATATATGAATTAAGCACAAAGGGTTATTTGGAAGTAAGGTAATATATGACTAGTAGAAAAAGCAGTACACACACACACACGCACGCACACACATATGTACATACACATAATGAATTTAAAGAGAAATTTTATTTTCACAATTACATTCACATCATACATGTTTTCTCATGGTTTTCAAACTGAACCTCCAAAACAAGTTGAAACCAAACTTAACACTCAGTAATTTCAGTAGGAGCTGTAGCATACTAAGGTTTAAATTGAGATATTTAATTCAGTAGTATGTTCAATATTACTAAATTAATACCCCATAAGGGTTTTAAAAGCCTAGGATATGCATGTACACATTAAAATTTCATGCTATGTGAACTTTCGTCCATAAATGTCTCATGACTTATTATAAAGAATGATTATAATGAACCTTGGCTTAGTAAATTTGCTAGCGAAATGTCATATGATCATTATGTCTCTATTTTTACATTTTCAGTATTATGTTATATTAAAATAAAGGTAGTACTGTATAGGGGGAAAAAAGGTATTAAAAACTTGCTTGTTTGTGGAAAACCTTTCATCTTCAAACCACAAACCAAAACTGACCCTTCCATTATACTTCTCAAATAGATCCTATTACCTAAATTTTACAGTTCAAAAAACTAACAGATACTTGGTGGCTTTGGCATATTTATAGAGGTTATCACCATTGCAATTGTTAGGATACTATATCTTGACCTTGCTATTCTTTCAGTGACCTTGGGGAAGTCATTCACCTTCTTTAATCTTCCAAGTCCTTGCCTGTGAAATAAGTGAGTTATCCTAAAACCTAATCAATAATGATCACTAAACATTTCCAAAAGTTCATACTATATTTATGTACTTTGTTATATACCCTGTTCTTTGCACCATAAAGCATTTTTAGATGTTTAAATTTATGATATAACAGTTATATCATCTTAATCTTTGAATTGAAATTAAACCTTAATCTCAGAGTTTAGGCTATTAAGACTAATGTGAATGACAAATATATATATGACAAATATATATGATGTATCTCTCTCTATATATATACACAAACATATACAGAGAGAGAGAAATATATATGACATATATAGAGAGAGAGAGAGAAACAGAAAGAGAGAGAGATAGCTTTATACAAATAACATAATCTTAATTTAGGCTCTTCTGGTTAGTAAAAACAGTAAATATGTATAATGAGGGCCTTTTATAAGAAACAAAAACAGTAACCCAGTGTTTCTGCTTCATTTTCCTCCTGTGTTATCACTTAAAGTGGCAATAGCATCTCTTGAATCTATATGGATATGATCGATTTAAAATTGCTTTCACACATATTTTTACTGACTGTACCATTTGGATCCCTGTGAGATAGTATCACCTTTTCATATTACGCAGATTTACAGGTAGGTGAAATAAAGCCCAGTAAAGATAAATAAATGCTACAGTACCTAAATCTAAGACATTCCTAGATTTTTATTCAGTGCTCTGTCTTTTTACATCTGTGCAGAAAATTAGAATAAATATGCCAATTGTTTGCCCAGAAATTCTGTGCACCTCTCATATGATGTCTTTTTACTTATGTCAGTATATTAATTGTTAAAAATGTTTAAATTCACAGGCTCCTTTCTTTTCTATATTGAATGTGAATTCTTTGGCACAGAATGAATAGCCTAGATCATAGGGTACTACACTGAAACAGGAAAAAAGAAACTTTGCTGTAAGAGAGGTCACCTGAAAAGAGACATAGGAATGTATATTCCCAGTGATGATTAGGTGGTTACAAATTCACAGTGGTAAATATATGCTTACTAAGCTCAGGTGAATGTTACAAGTTAACTAATTACAACAAATATTACTCCGAGCAGTAAATCAGAGGTTGGACCCCTTGCTTTCATTGTTCTTCAAGAAAACTTATCCTTGATCAAGTTGAGCTTGAACTAACAAAAACACTTTTAGGGTTCCATCAAACTGGAGGGGCATTAATTATCCTCACTCCACAAAATTTTAACCAGTGAATTTATATATTGTTAATTGCCAAGTTTCAGGATCTATTGCCCAGGTCCTGGGAATAATCAATGCACTGAAAGGTCCCAGGTCTTTCCAACACAAAGATCGCTGATATTTGAAATTTTTTCTAAAGTCAATCCAGTTGTTAGCTGCTAGTCAGTACATGTGTGATCCTACATACCTAGCAGAGACAACGGGATGTGTTCATCACTTTTAGCCTATACTCAAAGCCATTTCTGGTAATAAGAGGCAGTGGTGTGTGACCATTATATATGACGTTATGTCACGTTACAAATTATGGGTCTGCATTTCTGAAAGATTAGGGACAAAGATATAACCTCTTGTTATGTCTTGCTATTACCACGGCAGATGCCCCATTTTGTCAGATTGATGCAAGTAAAGACTAGGTATGATGAGAAAACTTTCATAATAACTACAATAGGAACAGAAAATGGTCCTCATTCAACAACACATATAATGAGGAAAACAAATCCCATGCTGGCCAAAGGTAAATAAAATATTCTTCAGAGATTTTAAACTGGAGCATTTATAAACCTTGAGAATTTAAGATTCTTCAAGATGCCAAGAGACAGTTGAAACTGAGGAGCAATGGCGAATCTCATGAAAACCTCCCACTAACTGAAGATGCAATTTATAGCATGTAGCACAAATATTGAGATCTCACCTCTGCAGAAATTTTCTTCCACTGCTGTGAAGCAGCCCAGTTTAAGCGGTTCCGTATTTAATAATAGCAATACAATGTTATTTCATTGCATAATATTATTGAGCCATTTATTTTTTAAATTTGTAAATTTTATTGATTTTTTTGATTGACACATTTGTATGTACATATTTGTGAGTTATAATACGATAGGTTAAGTTATATATTTGATGGGTAGGGAGCAAATCAGGACTTTAAGCACTTTAAAATTATATTATTTTTATAGTGAGTATATTAAAAATCCTCTCTTTTATAGATTTTGACATATACAATATGTTATTGTTAACTACAATTATTCTGCTGGACCACAGAACACTGGAACTTATTCCTCCTATCTAATTGTAACATTGCACCCATTTTCCCAACTATCCCTCACTCCCCTCTCCCATATTTTCTTCATGATATTCTGGGCCTCTCATTTATTCTTCTTCCAAAGTGCCACTCTGTAGATTTGGGATTTATGATCACTTTTCTGACAATTCCTATGTCTTTAAAATCATCAGTAATTTACATACAAAAACAGTAATCATTAGCTTGTCCTCTTTTTGTAAAGTTCAAGTGTTCACAAAGTTGTTCTAATTGTGTGCTGTCTAGTTGGAGAGTCTCACCTATTTTACTTGACTTCACCGCTCAGAATCCCTAACTAACACAGAATTTAAAATGGATAGCAAGTCATATAGCTGTGGTCTTTAAAAATGAGCTCAAAGGTTTAGCATTTATCTTCACTAAAACCTCATATGTCTGGGCTCATTGAATCTTCTGATACAATTTATCGCCTAAACCTATAATTTTCTCTTTGTTTTTTATTATCAATTTAGAGCTTTTCCCTAGCAGTGAAACAAGGACATATGTACATTCTAAGGGGAACATTATACATTTTTAAATATACTAAAAAGCCAAACCGGCAATATCGGATGCTGAGAAACCTTTTAGGTCATTGATTCTGCAATGTCCCAAAGGTGTAGCAGCATTGAACAAACAGAATCAGCTGCCTAAGAATAGAATGCCTATTAATATAAATCTAATATATTTACCCTGAAAACCCAATTTGCTTTTGAGTGGATGCTGCAGCTGTTTACAGTGAAAAGTAAATAATCTGTCCTCTTTGAAAACAGACATTTAATAAAGAAGAATCCTTCTGATGGTTGAACTAATGTGCCTCCCCACACATCCACAGTTCTATTACTAATAAAAGATACCAGCAGGCAAATAGGAATATAATTTATAGTTGCAATATTTCATACCATTACTTTTCATCCCAATAAGTAAATCAAGCATTTATGCTTGAAAACAACTTAAAAGTCAACTTTCCAAATTCTGTGTTCCTCTGACAGCATATAATGAATATTTTGTCATAGCAAGTAACAAATTTTATTATAGCTCTAATGCTTAAAATTCCATCTGTTTCTACAAACATAGAATGAACACAGGAAAGCAACCATTAATCTTAAATGTGCTAACAAGAAAAAAGTTCTCCTAATAAAGGACTACTAAAAGCACTTTAAAATATTCAAGCAGGACCTATTGATGATGCATGGATATATATCCAATAACTCAATTTCAAATATTTCCTCACTCAGACCCCATCTATGTTTATTCTATAGAGATTTGTAAAGCAATGGCCTTATTCATTTAAAATGGAAAAGTTATCTATTTTGATGATAAGATAAAATGAACCATTTGCTATTTCGTCAATTGCCTTGAAATTACAGGCAGTAAACAGAGGACTTGGGCCACAGAGATTTTTTAATCAAAGTTCTCATTCACACATATATGTATCAGATAGTTACTGAACACCTGCTACATGTCAACACTGTGTTGGGTTCTGAAGATGCAGAGATGAAAGGCACGGCCTTGTCCTCAGGTGGCTCATGGTGAATTAGATGTGAATAATGAAGTAAATGGACAGCACACATTGAACAATGATGTATATACTTTCTAATTGCAGCAAAGTCAAGGGGTAACATATGAGGAGGGTTGTGAGTAATGATAAGACATTCATAAAGTGAAAAATAAGATAAACATTATGCTCAGTATTATTTAGTATTTCTCTGTTTTGTGGCATAAGTACTTTTACGTTAGATAACTTTAAGCTACCATCATGACATCACTGATCTGAATTCAGGGTTGAGAAAATATAAATAAGAAAGCTTTCTGTAGGTCAGTATGACTCAGTTTTAGCAGATCGCTGGAAGAAAGGAAAGACCTTATCAGATTTACCCAAGGCAAAATAAGCATCAAACTGAACTTTAGTGAAATCATAGGTTGCCACAATTCAGAAAGGCTTAAAATCATTGTTCCAAGACAGTAATAACTGAAATGTATTCCACTGAATTTTGGAGATACCAATTCCTTTGAAGGAGGCCAGTAAAGGCGAACAATTTCCATAATAAGCGTGTAAATTTCTTTTATTTTAAAATGTAGGCATCTCTAGTGATGGTATAAGAGTGAGGATGGCAAACTGTTGCTTGTCTAGCACTGTTTTAGGTGTCGGCAGCAGCTTACTATGAATCAGTCTTTGTTTTGCAGTATAATTTTCACTTAACAGTGTCTTGAATGAAGCAATAAAACATAACTTTTTTAAGGTCAATCTTTGAGTACATATCTTTAATATTGTGTGTGGTGAAATAAAAACATGTATGAAACATTTCTGTTGCATACAGAAATACTGCAGTTACCTTGAGGAAAATTACAGGGTAACTGCCTCTGTTGTGAGCCAAAATATCTATTTTTGTTCATAGAAATTCTCTTCGCTTGAAAGAATAACTGAAAAACTGGGATTATTCGTATTGGCTAATTTGAAGAAACTTCCTCAAAAATACACAAAGTGAGCCTGTTATTTCTACTGTAACAAATAACATTAGTTGTTACCAATGATAAATTTGAGCTCTGAAGAAAAATTGGAAATTTTGAAAATTTGTGTCAGAACTTGACAGATTCTTAATACCTGAGACTCCTGTTTTGATTAGTGGTGAAATCAATGAATGCAATGTTTATACATCATAATGAAATATGCCCATAGTAAAAAGATAAGCATAACCCAGTGAACAATTGGTATCTAAATGAAGATTCCGTATTAAAAAATAATAAAGAGGTGAAAGCCATTCAAGATGCAATTTAGAATAATGAATTTTAATGTTAGCAAAATGTTTGTTATAGAATCAAATTTTACCTTGCACAAAGTCTATTAAAATTATACTCTCCTTTCCAACTTCATATCTTTGTGAAGTCGTATTTTTTCTCAAACAAAACAACCTAAACCATAATTTGAATGAAGACCAGCTGTGAGTATTCAACTCTTTTTCTCACCAAATTAGTATAGTTCACCAACAATGTAAAACAATGTAGTTATTCTTACTATATGTATTTTGCTTTGGAAAATACAGTTAGTTGTATTAATAATAAATGATGTTAACAAATAATGAGTTTAGTTTGGTTATTTGCAAATGAAATAATAAATATATTTTTAAAAATTCAGTCTGGGGATTTAGCTCAGTGGTTAGAGCACTTGCCTAGCAAGCACAAGGCCCTCAGTTCAAAGCCTAGGACATAAATAAATAAATAAATAAATTATTTTTAAAATAAAAATTCAAAGTACTATTTTAATTAAATATATATCAATTTGTATGTCTTCTATATAATTTTATATGTCTCCCAATTATATAGAAGTGCTTTGTAGTTCTCAAAGATATTTGAGGGTGAATGTATAGTAAGGCCAAAGTGATTGAGAACAAATGTTCTAAGATAAGAATACATCAAAAGCATCTGACAAACTTTATAATATACATGTTTCTACACACACGTATACACATATATACATGCTCTAGAGATAATTTTTGGAATACTCAACATGATTCCAATAACTGAAATGAACACTCTGGGTAAAAACTATTTTTCCAGAGACATCCAGTCTTAAAATGATGCAAATATGAATTTAAATCTGGCTTCCAAAATCTAAAGTACACCCACATTTGCCACTTAGCAATAATTATCTCCCTACTTACTAACTACGGCACATGGATAACTCAGGCAAGTTACTGACTGCTCTTCAGTTTCAGTTCCCTCATGTGTAATATTCCCTGAAAAAGTAGGTAAAATCAGTATCATCTCATAAATTTGTATAATGATTAAATAAGAAAAGTGTCTATTAATGTGCTGTATTTAAACTATGTATGTCTGTTAGTGTAGCTTTCTCATTATTTTATTATTTTTATAATTTCTCTGTTGGTAAGTGATTCCACAGCTTTATTTATTCATTACCCAAGATAGGGAATGTAACTGCTTCCAGTACAGATTATTGCTTTTTTCATCACCTTACCAACGGCCCTCTTGGCTTTCAATTTAGCTGAAGAACAACATCCTTCCAAGTAAAAGATTTTTGCGATTCATGTAGGTTTATTGAAAAAAACTGTAGAAAAACAGAGATTTTTTTTTTTTTTTTTGGTGCTGAGGATCGAACTCAGGGCCTCATGCTTGCAAGGAAAGCTCTCTAACCACTGAGCTAAATCCCCAACCCCTAGAGATTTATTTTTGAACATTGGATTTCTCACTTATGGTTTGTGTTTCAATTGGCAAACTGCTGAATGACAGTTACTTCATTTATGAAATGAAGATAACACTTTTGGCTAGGGTATTATAAAATATGGAAAAATAATATATGTTAATCACATAATGATTCATGGCCATTCAATCACTTATAATATGTCTAATACGGATTTTATATTAAGAATTTATTAAGAGCTTAATCTACTATTGCAGAATAGGCATATGGATTAAGTCCTTAGAGAATTTAGAGTCCATTGGCATCATTCAGCATATTATATCAATGATAAGACTCTTACGTCTTTTTGCTGATAGTTTTCCCAATTGAATGAGAATACTGACGAAAATTACTCATCCACTTTTCCACAGCTTTATTTGCTATCTCTCATACTGTGTCAGTGCAGAGGAACTGTCCACATTTTCTTGGTTATTTCTTTGTTTGGGTTGGGGATGCTGGGGATGGAACTAAGGGCCTTGCGCTTGCTAGGCAAGTGCTCTACCACTAAGCTAAATCCCCAACTCCTCTTGGTTATTTCTTCACCAACTATGATTTTTATCCTCATACTCTTGCTTATCATCACTTACATACAGCGTAAAGAGTATGACCAGCAGACAAATCTTTCCTCACACGGAAGGGCTTTGCTTTCTGAAGAGAAAATTCTTTCAGTGTAGGTGAAAGTCATTATAGCTAGAAGTGCCAATATTTCATTAGACATGCAAGCAATCAATCCAAAGCCAGTTTTTAAATCCTAACCTTTTCCCCAGAAGTCTGCTGCTTTAGCATAAACTGATACACAATAGGCTTAAAGAGGTAATTAGCAGATAATTAAATATTTATATTATGTATAGGAAAGAGTTTAAGTGCTTTGGGAGGAGAGTACATACAAGACTTACATACACTTACTTCGGATAAAAAGGACCTGCCTCCATATCTTGATTCTTTGATCCTAGAGAACTGCATCTTTGATTACTTTTTCTGTATTTAAGAAAACAAAATATTTCTCATGTCTATTTTAGGCCACTTCATGGGACATAAAGATGAGTTAATATTCTACAGTGGGGAAAACAAAAACTCTTTATTGACAAATGCAAATCATATTAAATCCAAACTGAAGCATTCATAAAAAGTTTACTGAGTGGCAACCATGTTCATTTGTTTACATATTGTCTGTGGCTGCTTTCATACTGCAACTCTTAGGCTGAATAGCTGCAAAAGAGACCACATGGGCGGAACATCTCAAAATATTTTCTCTCAGGTCCTTTAAAGGACAGGTTTGTTAAGTTACTCTTTAAAGAAATTGCGTAAATGTTAAAGTTCTCTTAAAACACTGATATAAAACGGATTGCGTTAGTGAAAATGATTAGGAGGAGAAACATAATCATGATTACATTACCTTATTTATTGTTTTATATATTTACATCATCTAGATTTGGACCACTTCTTGAGTGGACCACTTTAACAAACACCACATTCAGTCAGTCAAATAGTGATTCTAGTTAATATCATTTTACTAGAAGCAAAATGTATTTCATGTTTTTGTGCAATCTTTCATCTTTAACAATTAGCTCTAATGTTTAAAAATGCTACATAATGGAAGTTAGGAGACTCTGGAAGACACTGTCACTCGCCCAGCCAAGACCTTACTTTCCTACCCCAAACCCCATTTTCTTTTACTATGAGGATATTGATTTTACACAAATGTTGGGCAGTATAAAGCCCACATACAGAACAGGGCAACTCCCTCCCTAGTCGAAGCTTATGAGGCTATTTTTATCCCCCTTATCAAGTGATAGGCTTTTTTATGCATGTGTGACTTTTTGTGCCATAGAGATTGAGACCAGAGGATTGAACCTGGGGCACACACACCACAGCGGGCACACAAAGGCTTCTATGTTGGCACATGAGCCAAGTTACTCCAACATTGCCCCAGCAGCTCAGCATCAGATAACAACGCACACAGGGGCAGTGTTGGCACCTTGCAATAGGTTTTGGGTTGTGATTTGGGCACTCAGTCTCTAAAAGTTTTTTCATCACTGACCTAAAGCCTTCACAAAAATCAAGTATATGTGAAATGCCTTTTGGGCAGAATGTTTCCCCATATTGTTGCCTAATGTCAAAATCAATGATCAAATCTCAACCCCATAACTATTTATAAATTTTATATATATATATATGCTGATCTGTGCACAATATATCTGAAGCATAATATTTGCTTTGACAAGTAACTGTTAATCAGCTTTCAAAATATGAACAGTTTTATGTTCACAAATGTAATAAATATTAATTAAATTTTCAAAAATTCAATAAAATTTAGCACTATTATACTTTAAAGATTATAATCTTCACTATTTTTCTTTGGATTTTTAATTTCATTATATATTTTTTAAAGTTTAAAATATAATAAGAAAACTTAATAAAATGTATTGGAAATAATTTTAATTTTTATAGTCATTTTAATTTATATTTGTTTTAATTTGGGCTTCTACAACAATGCACCATACATAGGGTGACTTATCAAAACCAAATTCTATTTTTCTCATTTCTGGAAGTTAGAAGTCCATGATCAGGTTACCAACATGTTCCAGTTCTAGTGAGGGCCTTCTTCCAGGTCACAGATTATTAATTTTTCCTTGTATCTGAACATGACAGAAAGACAACTAGCTACCTCTTGGCCTCTCCTTGTAAGGGCACTAATCCATTTGTGAGAGCAATACCTTAATGATGCATTTATCTCCCAAATACCAACCAAAAAATACTATCCAACTAGCATTACAGTTTCGCTGTATGAATTTCAGGAAGACACAAATATTACTGCATTGCAACATTTATGATAATACAAATGAATTTGTGGATGTTAAGTCAATTACACTGCATTTTATTATTTTTTTACCCTACTATGGAAAAACACAAGGCTATGGTTTGCATGTCCTCCTCATCCTGCTTTAAAAAACCCCTCCCCATAAACATCATCATCTACCGCCCTGTATTATTTTATCACAAATCTCAACTATATCATTTTATCCATCAATGTTTTAATTTATAACATTAAAAGAATAGTTAATTTCATAATTCTAAACTACATTAACCATAATCTCTTAATATCATAACATAACCAGTCAAAATTTAAAATCCAGGGCTGGGGATTTAGCTCAGTGATTAGAGTGCTTGCCTTGCAAGCACAAGGGCCTGAGTTTGATCCCCGGCACCACAAAAAAAAAAAAAAAATTTAAAATCCAATAGTTTCACAAGCTGTTATTTCAGTTTGTTTTGCAGTTCTTTGAAATAGGATCTCATTAAATTTCCACACATCATAACTGATTGCTGTGTCTTATGAATCTTTGTGAATTTGTTTTTCTCTCTCTCTTTCACTTGTTTCTTCCCATGCTTTCTTATTTCACTAAGTTTTTTCATCCTCTAATTGTTGTGCACTGATAGAAATGCTCTGGGCTGTTTAAAATAGTAGCCACCAGAAATGTGGTTATTAACTGCTTAAATGAAATGTGGACAATGTAGCTGAGGGACAGAATTAAAGATTGTTTAAATATTAAGTTTAATAAAGATAATAGCCTCATCTTTCATTTTATTAACATTATTGTCCAAATTATTTAGGAATCCTAGCAGAAAGGAGCAATTCATTACCTTCCCTTGGAAACCACCAAAACAGTTCATTCATTTATAAAATAAATTTGAAAAATACAGTTCATGTTATAAATAATGAATTGTTCTAACTGCTAAGTTTAATGTTGGAGACATACACCTTTAATAGCAACATGTGAATCTCTGACCATAATGGCTGAGTCTCAATGAAAGAATGAATGCTGATATGTGACTTTTTTCCTCAGACAATATCTTCATAATTGTATGTATAAGGTGTAGTCAAAATATATGTGAGGGTGCAAATTTAAAAAATATATTACAATAAAAGGCACACTGCCATTAGCGTTCCTCAAAATTCTCCCCCTCACTTTGAACACACTTACATCATGATTATGGCCACTTTCTGAAGCAGTTCTGAGTGTCCTTTTTTCTGAGTGTCTTTATGAGGTGTGATTTAAAAAATATGGTGAATGCTGGTGCTGTGTGCCATACAAAGGAAAGGAAAGCTGGTAAAAACCTCACAGTATGTCCTCATCCACTTTATTCAATGGATCTGGCAAGGTTCAACTTCTGGGTCTTTTCCCTAGTCAAAATGACCTGCAAGGTATGATAGTTAACTGTGGTGCCAATTTGAAATAGAAATGCCCAACTGACTGGCTTAGCATAGTTCAGGGTGTGGGTGATGATTTTGAAGAGGCAAGACCCATCCTGGGTGTGGGTGGCCCCAGCCAACAGGCTTGTAACCTGGATGGAATAAAAGTGGAAAGAAGAAGGAAGGCCCCTTCTGTTTCTTTGAAAGAGCTCCAGTCTTTGCCATCGATTTTGGACATCAGTGTCCAGGCTTTCAGCCCAGACTTAGATAGCACAGACTTTTTAGCCTTCTGGCACAAACCCTTAAGTTTCCTGATGTGGACTTGCATGGGATTCTGCAGGGAGCTCCAGGCCTTTGACTTTCGATTAGCTATTATATCTGTTCCTCTAGTGAACACTTTCTGATACAAAAGGTAGAGCTTTAAATGGACAATGGCTAAAGGCACTCAGGAAAGAGTACTTCTAGAACTGCTTCACAAAGTGGCAAAATGATGGGATACATGTGCTTTAGAAGAGGAGGAGGATTTGAAGCAGATTCACATCAGTGTGTCTTTTACTGTAATAATATTGTTGATTTAAACATTCGTTTTGGTTTTGGATCATTTCAGAGTTTTACCATTAATTGAAGGAGGTATTCAATCAATATTGAATGACTAAAGGTTTTACATAACATAAAACTGTTGTACTTCAGGAGAGGATTGAGACCTCTTAGGGGTATTAACAGACAATGTTCAAAGGCACAGCTCTGTCACTTAACAGCCAATGAACCAGCTTTGCAAAAATATTTAACCTTTATAATCTCCAGTTGCAATATTTGTAACATAAGAAAAATGGTATGTAGGTTACAACAGTATAACTGTTATAAATAGCATGAATCTCTTGACACATAGCAGGAATTTAAAATACAACTACTTAATGATTTTTTGCATTAAGTTCAAACATATAGAATTCATTGGGCTTACTACAAGTTGTCCTTTAAAATTTCATTGTGATCAAAAGATATATATTTATCAGGTAACTAAGAAGCAGAATTTCATCTTGTTTTTTTGGATATGCAGAATGAAAAGAGGAAAATAGCCAAATCTGAATCCAATCAGTACTATTTAATTTTGTGACAATGGAACTATTTACCTTGAAAATAGTAGATACAAAAATATTGACACAGGGAGACAGAAAGAATTCATATATCTCAGAAAATAATAAGGGTAATTTAGTGATTGTCCTTTCATAAACATTTAGGCTTTATGTTATGATGTCATATAATGAACCTACTTTTCTTTTCACATAAATAGTTTAAGCAGCTGCATAAAACTAGGATCCACAGTCAAAAACGAAAAAATCTGGAGAGAGGTAGGGGTTGTAGAAAGGCCAGCTGGTGAATGGTACTGGAAAACATTCACCACCCTGGCATGGCCCTTTGCCTTGGCTGTCTAACCAAGCTTCCTCGTGGATTCAGGGGAGGATGGCTTGAGATGCACTTCCAACACTATCCAGAGAAAAGGATCCCACAAGGGCTGCTGTCTACAGTGAAAGAGAGGTAAGATTCTCTGACAGGAGGGAAAAGTCGTCGTCACTGAAGTAATCAAAGGTGCTGAGAACCTAAGGAAATGTGGGACTCACTAAGTTGGATTTCAGAACAGTTAGGAAACCAGATAAAAACAAAGTTTAGGTATAGAAGAAAAAAAAAAAGGAGGTGGGGAGAGACAGAATCTGGCTAAATACTCAAGAAACTAATTTTTTAAGCTCTTCCTCTCTCCCTCTGTTCTTTTCTTCTAATATGAATTTGAGCAAGACTCATGAGCCAGCAGTGTGTCCCTAAAGGAGCAGAATCAAGCCGAAAACACAGAATCTAAGCGGGCTCTGCTGATTTCAAAAGGGCCTGGAGGGAGAGTGGGTGGCTGTCCTAAATTGCCATCTGCTGTTTGTTTTGTTCCCTCCTTCCCTCCTTTTGGCTCTTCATGGTTGGAAGACTGACTCATTCCTAGTCAACACCAAGTGTCAATTTGAAATTTAAAAAATACAATAAGTTTCTACACCATGTTTGGCGTTAGCATTTTATTATCCTACATCTTTTTGATGAAATCTATGTATTTTTTCCACCTGAGGTTGTTGCAAATCCCACATAATCCTATTCAATTCTATCAATGTATATTGAATTCATTCACTACATCAGTTTAATATTACTCCTGAGCTCCAGACTGTGAATAAGACCTCAGTTCTTATGGAGACTCTGATAGTCCAGCGGGAAGGACACTGTGCTTAACTGTCATTCCTGACTTATCTGCTAGAAATCTATGAAAAAGGATTTAAGTATCAGGCACACTGGTCTAGTTTGGTGATTTCAAATGAGACTCACGCCTGGTGGTGGTATACTGATGCACTCTAAGAAACATGAATTCCAGGCTCACAGCTAACTATACTCATAATTTACGTGTGCTTCTCTATTCTGACTTTCCTTTTTATAATTTTCTTTCTCTCATAGTATAAAAGAAACACATATAACACCATAACATTCAGAAGTTACCAGCATGTATTACTAAGAAATTATAAAAAAGATAAGAAAAAAACTTCTAAGGTGCCAAAAACAGAAAATTAAAAGTATTGGTGTCAGAGAAGTCCTCTTTGGTCAAAGCTCTATACTTCCCTCAATATTGCAATATATGCTACTTTTCCAAAAGAAATTTGTATTTTATCTTAATATTAGAATTTATGATGTATGGCTCAGTAGTACTGCTAATAATCATAACTATAATAAAATCTATAATAACCTTTAATTGTAAAATTTTGATGAAATAAAAAAATCTACTAGATTTTACATTTCTCTTATAGAGTATGATAATATTAAATTGGGACTAAATATTGGGGAAAATAGAATGGTGACCCAATTTTAGGAGAAAAATGATCAACATTTTTCATGAATTTTAATTGTTAACATATTTTTATATTTGATTTCACTGCTTATTTTTAAAATATCCCATGATTATACTCATTCGGTGATTTTCATCTCTTGTAGTGCTTTATCTCTTAAAGTGTAGTTCATCCAATAATGATACGGCCACAATTGTCTTCATGTATTTGTATATCTTGCTATGTGTTCCTCCATCCTTTTACATCAAACTCATATATATTTATTTCATAATTTATTTTTAAAAGAGTAGATTTCAGACTCAATTTTGCAATTTTAATTTCTTAGTCGAAACAAATATTTATATTTAACATGATTATTGATAGGCTTGGATCATATATTCTGTCCTACAGAGAATTTATTATTTTTTACATTCCATTAGATTACTTTTATGGGCGCATTTTTCTCTTTGTTTATAAGATACTCACTTTTTAGCTTTTAATGAGTATATTGACAATTTCTAGATGCTGTTTTTTCTTGTCAAGATAGTTGTGAAGAACTTAGAATCCTTTAATATTATTTAGTTCTTCCATAATGTGTTTGTTTCACTGAGATGTATTTTAATTCTATTTTAAACTAAAAAGTACTTATTCTTTTTTTTGAAAAGTACTTATTCTTGTTCTATAATGTCTGTACCCATTTACAATAGACTTTCATTTTACTTTCTCTATGTCCTTTTGTGCATTTTCAAACTGTATGTTTGATAACATTTTCTTTGCCTAAGAAAACTCCATTTCTCCTTTTATATGAATCTGCTGGTGCCAAATTCTGTTTTTGTTCCAAAAGTTGTTAATTAATTTTTATTTTTTTAAAAATCTGAGCAAAATTCTGGGTAGAAAAGTATTTTGTTTCAAACCCCTTAAGATATCAGCCCATAGTATACTTCTTCTATACATGTACTTGGCAGCAGTAATAATATTTTAATTGTTTTCTTCAGTACATAATTTTCTTCAGATTTGTAAAAAATGTTATTTTTAGAGGAAAATAAGCTCACTCTAGGCCTCAAATTATTTCTACAAACACATTTCCAAATGTAGCCTCCAACATATTTTAAATCTTAACAAGGTACAAATGGAGATAAGATAACATGACTAAGGTACAACAGAGGCCATAGGTAAAAACAGATACACCATGTATCATTTCTTTGTGTTATTCTTAATGATAAGCAATTTATTTAAATTATTCATAAGTAGAAAAGTGCTCACAACTCCCCTACCTACAGCATAAAACCAAGGGCACAACTATTTATACTTTTTTCATTAATTTATTCAAGAAACTTATAGAGTCCGATATACTCTATAAGTATATGGAGTATACAGAAAAATGGAGTAATTTTTTTTTGTTTGTTTTTGCTTTTGTTTTGTTTTGTTTTGTTTTGTGGAGCTTCTTTGGAGTAATGTCTTTGTGGAAACAATGCCAGCCCATAGGGAAAAAAAAAACTTTACTAAATGTGATCATGTAGATAAGTATTTCATAGATTTTATTTAATCATAGCCACAATTATTTCAGCCTCCAGATCTTCTTTCATACTAGTACCAGAATCTGGGTTAAATTATTTTCAATCTAACTTTCAGCAGCATTATTTTTTTACCTTGCCTTTCACTGCTACTTCACGGCTACCCAAAACTACTTTTTTTTCCCAGATTATGCCAATTACTTCCATATCTTTACATATTTGTATGCACTGCATGTTTTCAGCATGCTTTTCATGCTTCTATAAAGTCCCTTCTCGATCAAGTCTTGTACCACAAAATTTACCACATCATCTATTAGTTAGATGACTTTGGCCAACGTCCCTCACTCATGGGAATATTGCTGTCATTAGTTATAAACTTGGTATAATGCTTATCTAGAGTGATACTGTGGAGTTTGACTGTGATAACTTATACAAGGCTGATGTCATAAAAAGTTCAATATATGTAAGCCCCATTCTTATTGTACAACTGACTGTACTTCTTTGAAATCGAACTGACAGTATTTTTTATGTACCCTCGTTCATCTGAAGTTATAGTTTATGTTTAATTGCTCTCTTAAGTAGAACAAAATAAACATAACAGAAGTTCTTTTCTATGTTCCTGCTGTGAGAAGCCATATGGAAGATATTGAACATAGATACTAGGTCTATCCTTGTAGTAACTTTTTATTTTGATCGACTTATTTAATTCTCATTTCACTTGAAATCTAGTATTTTTTTTTTTTTTTTTTTTTGTGGTGCCAGGGATCGAACTCAGGCCCTTGTGCTTGCAAGGCAAGCACTCTAATCACTGAGCTAAATCCCCAGCGAAATCTAGTATCTTTTGACTATTGAGCATTCTTCCATCTCAGAATACTTCGTCTGTCCTTCCTGTTCAATTTTCTGAGAGCTCAGCCCTAGAAGACCTTCTTACCTACCATACTTTCCCTGAGTAATGTACATCCGCACAAGCTCCAAATACAGTACCTATACTACTGAGTCTCAAATTTATACTTCTCAAAAACTACTTCTTGAAAACAAATGACTATACCATTTGCCCATCTGCCTGTTAAACATGTCTCATTAGACGTAATGCAATCATAATAAAGTCATTTTATGCATACTTCTAAGTCTGTTAATCTTCTACTCTTTCCTAGGTTAGTAAATAGGACCTTGTGGTATTTAGCCAGTTTTTCAAATGCAAAATCTTGATCCTTGATCCTTTATCTATGCAATCTAATGAAGCTCAGCTTTTTCTCTCAGCTCAACTTCTGAAATGTATCTTAAATACACACATCTCATCTTTCTGAGCACCACTATCAACTTCATATTTGTAACTGTTTCTTGAATTTTTGCTGTAACTATAATAGCCTCTGAACTAGGTTTCCTGCCATTTCTCTTCTCTCAGAAACTAGAGAAATCCTTTCAAATTAAGTGTTTTTTTCTCAATATCCTGCTTAAATTTTTTTCTGTAGTTTCCACTGAATATTATTAAGGAAATAAAACCCAAGCTTGAAGAATTAAGCCTTAAGTATTTCTGCACCTGGATGCTGTACCAAACAAAGTGCTGATTTCTAACATGGACTAAATGCTTCTATTATGGTGAATTCCAATCTACCAACCAGGGGTCAGTGAATGTGACACTGGTCAGAGGCACACACAGTTGACTTTAGCACATGCTGAAAACAAGACTGTTGCCACCTACATTACAAATTGTTGCAAATCTACTAAACTAGATCCAAAGTCATCCTCTTTTTCTACAGTCTAACTTCACCTTTTTAAAAAATCCTTGACAAAAAATAAATAAATAAAAATCCTTGACATAAAGTATTTGAAGATGAATCATGTTGAAGAACACTTCATTTTAGTTATTATTGTACGTTTATTTTCTTCCAAGCTGTTTCAAATTTTTGTTATAAAACATCTGTGCTTTTGACAAATCTAAGTGTCTAAAATATTCAAATTATTAGTTTTATGATACATTCAAACTTTAAATGTAGTTAATTTTATTGAAAACCTCAGCATATTTGCTTTCATCAAATGAATAAAGTGTAATATATATGTGTATACAAAATTCATAAGTAAAATATATAATATATAAATAAATATTATACGTTTTATAGAGTATGCCCTCAAAGTAACCGATTAACATGAGGAGAGGTATGATCTGACTACGTATATTCTAACCTATAGCCTATTTTTCCCTAACATTCTAGTTTGGCTCAAGCTTGCCTAATGTGTTTCTGTAAGAGGAATCCATTGCAAATCTCTCATTTAAAATAAGACATGGAGAAATTGAAAATAAACACAAATCATCAATATATTACTAAACTAGAAGACTTTCTGCTAAGAAAGCCAACAATTGATCTATATTAAAAATGTGATTTACTCCAGAAAGACAATAATTAAGCATTAGTCAATTGCTAAGACATTTTAATAGTATCCCTCTAATAGCCGAGAGAGCATTAAAAGACTAAAATCTGGACCTGAGAAAAAATTCATTAATTAAACAAAAATCCTTTTTCTTCATACTGGGAAGCTGTCAAAATGTTTTCTAATGTGGTTAGCAGATGAAACAGATACACAGTTTCACATAGAAATACTTTGAGTTTATATGGGTCTTAGAATCCAGAAACATTAGCCATTTGATGAGTTGAAGCTGCTAGAAGAATTCAGGTTATATCATAAAAATGAATAAATAATACGTGGTATATTGGGACAGCTGCTTCTACGCACAGCTAACTCCTTTGGGGAATACCATGGAGGTATAAAAAATGCTTCCTGCCTTCAAGATGCTTCCAACCTGGACTTGGGGAACAGAAGAACAAATGTGATATTAAGTACCTCTCCCTTGGACAATGGAACGCTGTTAACATTTAGAGGACAGAAAAGTGATTGTGGGCTCTTTTCCTGTGAGTACTAACAGAGTCCTGCAGCATGTTTGTGTACACGTGTGCTGGCCAGAGGTACTCACTATTTTCTCCAGATTTAAGCACGATAGAATTGAGATGGATGGGAGTAGAACAGTGCTTCTGAAGGGAAACAGTCTATCCAAGGATTAGAAGAAAGTATTATTGGTGCATGCTAGAACTAGTGAGACATCAGAAAAGCAGCCTAATTTCCTTGATTCCTGTGGGCTGAAAGGCTGAAAAGACACCTTAATGCCTAATTACCTTGTAATACTAACTGCAATATAATGATGATAATAAAATGAACAACAAACGATTTAATGCCCAAGAAATTTAGATTAAGTTTTAAAAGTCTATGTATTATTTCATTTCAGATAAGTGAAACTTAGTCTTAGGAAAGGCAAATAATCAGCCTGAATCATACTTTTAATGAATGGGAGAGTGGGAGAGTGAGGCTTCATTTGAGTCCAGAGTTTCCCACTCTATATCTGTATGCTCAAAGTCAAAGATCACAAGAATGCCATAATTCCTGCCTTGCAAAAGGGAAAAAGTGACCAATATTTATTGTTCACTTTAAAAACAAATCTTAAGCACAAGTAGAAAACAGACCCTGACCCATATAATTTCTTGTATCTCCCAGTTCCTTCAAGTGTATTTGTAGTCTTTACTCAGTACAGTCACAGGTAAATGGTATGATGTAGTGGAATGAATATGGATTCTAGAATTAATGAGATTCCATTCCCAGCTTACTTTTTTACTTCTTTTGACCATACAACTTTACCAGTATCAGTTATTGGAGACTGCTTTACAAGACAGGCATACAAAACCAACCTTGCCTGATTGTTCAAAGGATGAAATGTGACAACGTGTATTACATATCCAGCAAGGATATATGCCCCTAATTATTAATTTTTTTAATTTCCACATAGAGAAAAGCCTGATCATAGTTTATTATAATCCCTTAATAAACGGAAAAAGTTCTCTTCATTCTGTTTTGATGTACAGGTTTGCCAAAGAACGCATAATGTGTCTCAGGGGATAGGGATTATGGTTCATTTTATTGTGTGCTCTTTTTCCCACTTGGTGACACATAAAGCACCTAATGTATTTTTTTCAGACACAGTTAGGTAGTTTGCTCCTTGAACTTGAGAAAGTCATTTGCAGGAAAGAGGCATGTTTCATTTTAAAGAAAGAAACCATGAGTAGAAATCCCTGATTAGGTTAATTTGCAATTTGGGTTTTTCATTTACTTTTTTGGCAAGAGTTTATCAATCCTTGTACTTTTATAATAGAAGTGAAGTTTTTTGATGATTGGTTAATATTTAGGTTAATGTCTGTTGTGTGTTCTGTAGTGAATTTGTTTCTATACCAAAATTTTAATTTTTCATTATTTTGATTATAACCCTTCCTGAGTACCTTGAAGATAAGGCTTAGCTATTCTTTACATCCTTGTTTACAGGGATATAGCCTGACATATATAGAGATCAACAAATAATCATAGTTAACACCCATCACATGCTTACTACGCAGCAGACCCTGTGTTTAAGTATTTTTCAAAACTATTAACTTATGGATTCCTCACACAAAGATAACACAAGAAACAACACACTTATTTTTACTTCACAGAATTATGGTGATTAAATAGGTCAATAGGCACTGAGTGCTTAGAATAGCACATAAGACTTTGAGTAGATGTTGGATACTATCACCCTGTCTTGGAAACTGAACTACAAAGAGGTTAACAGGCCAACCAACTATCACAACCCATAACCCACACACATATCACTGACACCGAAAAACCACGTTCATTTCTATGCCAGAGTAATGACTGATTGAATAAAAGGAAAGTATGTTAAGGAGGACCCTAATTATTAATAACTATCAAAACAAACCCACATCACAAACTGTTGTGTATAGGAGCTGTGGTAAAATATGATACTGGATATAGTAGTAATGGAGAGCAGATGCCTCACTCTCCCAAGAGTGTCATTCACATTTCATAAAGAAAATGAGGCTCTCAATTTTGAATGTTGACTAAGCATGCTTTGAAAAGAGGAATTGGAAGAAAATTGGTAAATAATAACTTAGCGTGGAATTGGACTACTAAAGTGAAGTTTTGTAAAGTGTGTTTATCAGAACGCTAGTTTGTGGGACAGTAAAAATAGATCCTGTCTGAATAGACTAGGCAATGATATAACTGGCACAAGTAAAACAAAAAACAAAATTAGATTTTTTTCTCTATTGTTTTATTTCTTAGTTCATTAAACTATCTCAGAGTTTTTCCTTTGCTTACGTGACTTGTTTTTCCAAACTGGTAGAAAACTATAAACTGGCTATAAACATTATTAAAATATCTTTATCTAGTTTGCAACTTTTAGGGCCTGGTTTTGCAAGGAATCTTTTTGGGAAATGGTGGTTTAGGGTCTTTCCTTTTCTGAAAGCTTTGAGTAATGTGAGGTTCAGGCTGTCAACCATTTTTGTACAACACTCACTTCAGTCTTGTTGTTACATCTCATTACACTTTCTCTCTTGCTAGCTTTCTGGCCTCAAGAATCACATTGTTCAATCCATTTCAGTTCTTCAGTGGTCACTGTAAGGTGTCACTTGTTAGAGCAATTTATGCACCTGCCTACCCAGTCACTGTCCAGTTTGTAAATAAATCAATTTCTTGTCCTCAGTGAGTTTAACTTGAAAATGAATAGCAGGAAAAGACAGGATAAAAAGACAACAGCAAGCAATGCATGGACGTAATAAATAAATAAATATGTTCAGCTACATTTAAAGTATTATTTGAAAGTATTAATTTAAACAGTATTAAGCGTTATGGGAGATATGTAATGAAAATAGACAGTTGCTTAGAGCTTAGTCAGTAAAAAGCGGATGATAGAAAATAAGACAGTGTTAACCTGGACTAGTGGTAAAGTTCTTGGGGGTAAGGATAAAAATATTGTATTTTTTCTAAATGAAACTAGATGTTTTAGGAAAAGTGTATCACTGATTTATATTTTCATGTACTGCTTTGGTTACTGTATCAAAATAAACTGGAAGGGATGGAAATAAAAGTAGATAGCCATCTAAAAACCCACTATATTATGCAGGCAAGAAGAAAAAGCATAAAAGATAGTGGTTTTAACTTAGCTAACGGCAGCCTCTGTAATTCTTTATAATTCTGGAAGTTTCTGTACTGTTCTTTCTCCTGAAATGTTTAAGTACAGAGAAGTTATGTTTCTGACAAAGTAGTTTCATCAAAAACTGTTGCCAACTTCTGATTCATTGGCCGAGTATAAGGAACACATGTGTGCCTCTGGGCTGCCTTTGCTCAGCCCCTTAGCTGAGCAAAGGCAGCTGACACCCACGTTAGCTCCGCTCGCAGATAGGGAAGGTGGGTTCCTCACCCTGTCCTCCAAGGAAATTCCTTTGCAGTTTTGTATTTTTTCCTGCTCTAACTTTGGAGGCATTTACTTTTGAACTCTGACAGATTCACAGGGAAAGAAAGATGAGAGCAATGAATTGTGATGGTAAAAATGAAAGCAAGTTGAAAAAACACAGTCCAGTCATAGATCAGAGAAGAGGCAGCCAGCATGGTGGAGACTACTGCCTTCCTACTAAGCATGCCTACTGTCCTTCATTTGCTTTGATTCAAATACAATTTCCTGGCATTTATTTTCAGGTAGCCAGGGAATAGGGGGTCACAACATACATAGAAGATCTCAACAGGTTCCGATGTTTAAGCATAGGACCAACAACTGAGAACAGAACCCCATGACCCCAAATGACAGATGAAAACAGAGCTAACCATACGAGTGGAGGAGCTGGAGTATTTGGCAGGTTGCTGAGACAAACGCTTGACCTGATCTGTGGCTTGACTCCAAAAGGTATGCCTGCACGCCAACTAACACAGGATTTCAAAACCCAGAGTTTATGTCTATCAGCCTAGGTCTGCCCAACTTGTTTCAGATGTGATTCTGCATTCTATATTACTTCATGTTAAATTTTCAACACAAGTCCCTTTCAAGGTCTCTGAATTTAATTTACCATTCATTTCATTTTCCTCAGAAAGTCTGCTTATATACCTGCCACAGCAGGCTCTTGCTGGATCAAACTCTTATCTATGCTGCACTGGCAGCTTTATTTGTCCACTTAATTACCTATTCAGAAAGAAGGTGTAAATTCAGATATTGGGGCATAGATACATAAGAAAGAAATAGATATTTTAGTTTTTGGACTGGCTCAGGAAGGATACTTCTCAAAGAAGCACATCATGAGTCTAACCAATTGAGTAACAAGGTCAGAAAATTATTATTCTCCAGGCTAAACCAGCTTTGAATTATCTATTGCATGGATAGAATGTGTATTTGGCCTCAAAGCTGTAACTCTCACTAAAGCTTACACTATGACTTGGCAAGAGTTGTGGAGAAACCTGGACACAAACAAGTTAGTTTGCTCCTGCCTGAATGCCGCTGCGACACGTTCCTCCACAGGAGGGCAAGCAGTCATGGAAGATAACACAAATGCTTATTAAAGGCACTGATTTAGGGAAAAGCTTTCTTTTTACATTTTTGCTTTCTGTATTCAGTATTATTATCTAAACTTATAATAAAGAGATAATGCAACAGTAATACCCAAATTAATAATTGCAAAGAATAATTGCAAATACCCCTTGTACTAGAGTTTAAACACATTTTACTTCCTTCTATAGTTGCTTTTCATCATTTCCTTTAACTATGCAATGGTCAGTGTGTGGCTTTGTGTGTCATTTTGTTTTGTTTTGTTTGGGCAGATGTGCATGTGTATGCACATATATTAATATTTTTCTCTTTCACTAAACATATTGTTATGAATAATCTTCATACATATGATAATTTTCTACTATTTCCATAACAAATTACCAAAAACTTAGGTAATAAGCCATACAAGTTTATCATGTCACAGAATTCCAGGCCAAGGTTGGGTCTTTAACTCAGCATCTCTTGGGGTTGAAGGGCTGTGTTCCTTACTGGAGGCTCTGCAGAAAAACCACTTCCAAAGTCACTGGGCTTGCTAGATGTATTCAGTACCTTGTACTGTATTTGTAAGACTGAGTTCTGCAGAGCCTCACTGACTACCAGAGTGGAGCTCATTCTTTGTGCAAGAGACTTCTCTCTAGTTCTCCCACGGAGTTCCCTACAGCTTAGGACCAGCAATGACACATCAAATCCTTGCCACAGAAGGACCTCCCTGACTTCCTGTTTCGTCCCACATCTCCAGTTTCATCTTCTGAAGCACCAGGTGAGAGATCAGAACAAAGATCTCCAATTTGGAAGACTCAGGAAAGTAGGCTGGTTCCTCTTAAATACTACAAGATTATATCTGTCTTAAGGTCTCTGACATTCCTTAGATATGAAATGTAGCTTTTGCTGTGCAAGTTATCATTTCCTTAGATTATGAGTGGATATCTCTTGGGGGACATTAGTCACCTCGCCACAATATGTATTATCCAAAATTCATCACTTTAATATTATGCCATTTTTTGATATGACACTATATTTAAAAACTTTTTTGTGGCTGTATATAGATTTAATTCTTTTATTTTGTAAGTGTTAGGTTTACGCGGAGGGAGGGGGAAGGGAAAAGGCTGACGACGCTTGCCGTGGGAGAAAGCTTTATTAAGGTGTTACAGCTTCCCCGCCTCACTTGAGTGAGAGTGGCTTTTTATCCCTTAGCCGCCCCCCCCTTTCGTGACGTTGGAGGCTTGAAAGTGTGCATTTAGGATTGGTCCTTTCTGCACGGGATGATTGGGTGGTGGGTAACGCCCCTGTGGAAATTGGCGCGAGGGACCTAATTGGGGACTCTAGTCAGGGGGAGGGGCCGTTGTTTCGGCGGGAGATTCTGGCATAGAGACGGGGAAGGGGCTTTGTGAGAAACCAGCGACGACGGCCATTTTGGCATCTGGGGAGGGTCATCCTAACAGTAAGTATAAGTGGAATCTTCTTAACAAGTACTCTTGAATTATTTCTTTTAATGAGTGATTAAAAGAAATACGAGTGATCATATTATCATGGAAAGAAACTTAAGCTCTTACAGGTCAAACCTATTTAATTACAATAGGTTTATGACAGTTTATAAAGTCAGCTCTAGAAATTGCCCACTTTCATAACGGAATCACCAGCACTGACTATAAACATCTTTCACATATACATTTCAAGTCTAAAATTGGTACATACTGTGAAAATTTTATCACGCATATGTGACAATTCCTGTAATGCCATGAAGAGTACAGTTTTTCCAATATTATTTCCTATCCATCTTTTAGTTTATTGATGCTTAACATAAGCTGCTTAAAATTATAGAAATTAACCATGTGATCTTTGGAAAAAAAAATTTTAATACAAATTGTTACTCTGTTTCAATTTAGTATTTTTCAATGTATATAATATTTTAAAACTATTTATTTATTTATTTTAATTTAGAAGACAATTTATTTAAAAGTGGTGAAAAAGGGGGAAAAGGAGATGACAGATAGCTACTTCACCAGTAGGGAGCATTTGAAAGCGAAATACTCGTGGGCCCTTCACTATAGCCCGTTTTTATTGAGGATCTTTCCTTGGGTCGGCCTTTGGAATCTGATTGGCTCTTGGGCTTGTCTGCCACCTCTGCCTCAAATTCCCTTAGCCCTGTGACCTTTGTGCTTTGACCAAGGGCAAAATTGTGGGCGGGTGGTCTAGGGCCAGGTTATGTAGATGAAACAATCAAAAGGGAGAGTTTGTGTTCTTTATGTTAATCAGATCACCTGGGGCCTTCTTGGAACCAGTCTCTTTGCCTTTGTCTCCTTAACTGTTGGAATGTAGCTGCCTTTATGTTTCTATTTGATTATAGCTACCTGGCTTTTAGAGTCTGGCTATAGAGGTCAAAATTGTCTTAATTTTTAATAACCTCCAACGAGTTCTTTATCCTATCTTTTCCCTACCTGTGGGGACTCCTGTCCCTGCATTCCCCCTCTGAGAAAAAATATCCAACTTCTGTTGGGGAACCTGCCGAGAAGACCGCTCTGGCTTCTTTGAGCTGAATGGAGTCGCAGTTGGGGAGCAGTGGATAGAAATCTTTTGCAGGGAGGTTTTGTCTAATGGGACTCAACAGAAGATGTCTGGCAGGTTTATGGCAGGTTTTATCTGTGTGACCACTTGGGGTTTGGCAGCCTCTAGGCCAAGAAAAAAGAAAGCTTTACCAAAAGATTAAAGACATGTATGACTAAAGCATGAGCAACAGGATGGACAGTAAACTGGGTAAGGAGCCATGTTAAATATGGTCTAATAACAGTTGTAACTAGCTGACCCTTAGGATTTTTAGCAGGGCTCAGTGATTGGAGAATTTCCCTGTACATTACTGATTCTTCTGCTAAAATCCCAATGGCTGTTCAAGATGTTAGATGACAGATTAATGCTATGTCAGATTCCGAAGCTCCCTAGACCTCTTTCTTACCCTCTTTGTGTACAGCCATCACTAGTTCTTCCTGGTAGAAAAACAATTGTTGGCCATATCAATAATAGTTTTGCTGGTCTCACTGTTTGGCCCATACATGCTTAACTGGCTCTTTACTTTCATCTCCTCCAGATTTAAAGCTATATGATAGATGAACACTAAACAAAGTCATAAAATTAACTGCTCCCACTATACCACCAAATGTAACTTATCTTCTCTTACTGGGTGTTCAACAACTAAGGTTTGGGGGGACCAAAACTAAAAGGTAACTGGGCTAAGAGGACAGCCAATATTTTGGCCCTGGCCCTCCAAGGTCAATAAGGACCCAGGACATACGGGGGCCTTACTATAAGACAACCTTGGTGAGTCACACAACCTCCTGAGCAAGGAGATTGTTAGACCCCTGAGGTCAAACAAGAGTCAGCCAGTGTGCATCCTGCAGAAGGAGGGTCACTGAAGGGAAAACTGTTCCCACATCTCCAAGGAGCACCATGTGGTCTAGCACAGACTGTGACCTATCCTGGCAGATGACACATTTGGCAGAGGATGAATTAGGAGCTAAGAGGCTCTGATCATAGCTCCCAAAGGAATGTCTGAGAAGACTTGACTGACCTTGACGTATTGGGAGATAAATTATTATGAGTGACAAGGGTCTCAACTCAGTTTTAAACATCCAACAATAAGAAGACATAGCTAGAGATATAAATAATAATTTAAGCCAGACATACAGGAAAATTCTTTTGAAACTACTTAAATTTGTCATATTTTCCTTCAATATTGTTATTTTAAGGTAAGTTTAAGAAAATTATCATTTCTTCACAAATCTCAGCATATTTCACCTTTTCAAGTCATCGTACTGTAGTGTGGGTATAATGTTTTAGTTTACTTTTCTAGAACTGATTTTTGTGCTAGGCATATTTCAGCAGAGGGCAGCATTTTGAATTTGTTCTTCTCTGTGAATGCATAGTTCAACCACAGAACACAAAACGTTGTTCTGAAATCTTACTCATCACACAGGGTGAACCAAGAGAACAACATGTCCATGTGCACCTCTACAGAAACAAAGAATGTATTTTCTTCTGACGGAGCTTCTGCTAGATTATGAAATCTTTGAAATGACTGCTCTTTAAATTAACAATTGTGGTAAAAACAATAAAGAGTATATATAGTATATCTTAACATAGTTCAATCATTTTTGTTCCCCTCTCCCCTTCCCTAACTTCTCTTTTTCCCTTGATTTCTTACCCCTACTCCAAAGAGTGTGCCACTATTTCACTCTTCAATTTATTTGTAGATGGGTTTGTATGTGAGAGAAATCAGGCAATATTCAACTTTCTGTGTCTGACTCACATCACTTAATGTTATAGTCTCAAGATCCATCTATTTTTCTAGAAATGACCCAAATTCATTATTCTTTATGACTGAGTAAAGTTCATTGTCTATATGCACTACATTATTTTAGCCATTTATCTGTTTCCAGGTGTCCAGTCAGTTTTCAGAGTTTAGCCATTGCAAATTGTACCACTATAAACATAGATAAGGATGTATCATTGCAGTATGATGGCTTTAAGTCTTTATATGACTTAGTTAACAAAAAGATCTGTATAATGCTTTTTTAATTGTCTTTATGATAAATTCTGAATCCTCTCAATGGCTTGGGAGGTGTTATGTATTTTTGCCCCACCACTCAACATACAGTCAAGGGTTGTATAGGCAGAATCAATGCTTTCTACCTGTGCCTTCAACCTGATTTTTTGCATGTTCTTTATGTTCTTGTTAGACTCTTGCCTATCCTAGGACCTATTTTTGTCATGATATCTTTATATAAGTATGCAACAGTACATGTTCATTAACAATATACTGGGATAATAATGAAATTAATAATCTACTTACTAAATTGATTACATTTTCTTCCTAATTAGAAAACATACAATCCCTAGACTTTGTTTAATTTTAATATAAATTTCTTCAGTACAAATACACTTTCTCTTTTTGCTAACTTTGTAGAACTTAATCTGATATTTCTGTAAACATTTTAACATTTCTGATTGCCATATGCCAAAGGAAGTATAACTTCATTA
Organism: Hystrix cristata; assembly: GCA_004026905.1. NCBI lineage: Eukaryota > Metazoa > Chordata > Mammalia > Rodentia > Hystricidae > Hystrix > Hystrix cristata. The sequence goes on from PVJO010001443.1 coordinate 49,176, forward strand.
GTAGAGTGGAGTTCAGGGAATGTCCTTTCCTAATTTCTAAGCGCATCAGAATTTTATGACTGTCGATATTGGAAGCAGAGAAAGAGCTCAGAAACTGTATGTTAGAATTGTCTGGGTTTCAATGAAAAAGAGAAGTAATATGTACTTCACAGTTTTGCAAGATACCATAAGTGAAGGGAAATTCATAATCTTCTGAAAGGAAGAGAGGTGACAAGTGCTCTGACATTAGGTACAGCCTCAACTGCAAAAGAGAAAACTATAGAAATTGTCTGAAATCCCTCTGTAGGACTGAAATCCAACTACAGCTGCCTAGTGCTGAAACACTTCCAGAGAGAACACAGTGCTCAACTAAAATTAAATATTTTCAGAATTCTCCCCATGAACCAAGGCTTACCAGGTTTGGGGGTGCTAGATTATCCTTCTAGAGGGGATTTCCAGGTTCTTTCTGTCCTGAACAAAGAAATGGTCAAGATAAGTGCAAAAGGTAGTAAAGTTTTATGTTTAGTAAAGGTGGGAAAAGAAACATGCTCTTCACAGGGAGTTAGGGCCAAGTAAAAGCAGGAAAAGTACACTCTGTAGTGTGAGAGTGGGCTACCGTGAAAGAGAGAACATAGCGGCATACAGGTCAGTGGCAACTGCCCTTTTGTTTCTCCTGCTCCTCAGGCCGACGTCAGGTCTAGGCCACCGCATCAAAAACTTGCTCAAGTTCTTACAAGAAGTCCATGCGCAGGGCTTTGGGAACATTCTGAGCACATGTCCCGGGATTTTGTAATTAATACGTCACGCTCGCTTTCCCAGACAGCCTGCCATGTCCTAATCTTCTGCCTCACAAGGAGAAGGCCAGACACAGGAAAGACAATAATATATAAGATAGGGGATCTGGACAGCAGGTACACAGTCATAGAGTAACAGTGTTTATCAAAAAGTTCCTTCCTTTTAGATGATTCAAGACCTGTCATGTTATGTCCACAAATGCTTTTTCCTCATATCCACTTGTCAAATTTCTTCAAAATTCATCCCCAGTATCACCTTCTATTGTTGCTTATGTCAAATGACCACAAAGAGCCTAATCTGCTCATGGGCAGACTTTCAAAAGGTAAATGAATTATGAAGGATTTTTGCTGACTTGTTATTTATTTGGAGATAAAGTCTGGTCAGAAGAAGTGGGTCACTGGGGGCGTGGCCCGCAATGGTAAGATCTCCCTCTCTCTCTCTCTCTCTCTCTCTCTCCCCCTCCCCTTGCACCCTTGGCTCCAAGACATGAGTATGCATTAAAACAGACTGAACTGTGCGAGAGTCACGCAGGCCGCATGCCCCTGAGATGGCCCAGAACCTTAGTGATCATTTCTGTCAATCATATCCAGAGAGACGCAATGAGAGGCACCCAGGATAGGGGGGCACATCTTTTAAAATCCAAAAGATCGATTTCTCTTTCTTCATCCTACTCCCTTCACCATCCCAGAACCACTTTTTCCCCATTTTTGCCATTTGTTTGTTTCTTCTCCTGCTGGAAAGAACTCACATGCCCTGAACCCACTTTACCTGCTACCTTCAGTAAAAATAGCTTCCTTATCTTTTGCCATCAGATGTATTGCAATTCTTTGTTTGATGGTCAAAAGAATCTGGAATCTATCTTTCAGATCTGTCACATGTTGTACCATGAATATAGATTACAATATTATACTATATATTTCAGAAAGCTAGAATAAAGTTTTGTGAATATTCTCCCCATGAAAAATGATAAAATGGTGAAATTAATGTGTCTACTCTAATTTAAATAACATATACCATTTACATGTATCAAAATACCACATGGTATTCTTAAATATGCCCAGTCTGCATGGTTTTATGTACCAGGTGAAAATATTGAAAATTTTTTTTCCAGTAAATATTTTTTTTAAATTTTTTTATTATTTTTACCAAGAACATGTATTGGTACATTGTATACATAATGATCATAATCAACATGGTTATTTTGTACCTGTACATGACATCTTGGTTTTCCCCCTTCATCCCCTCCCCTTGCTTCCCCTCCCCTCCCTTCCATTCACCCACCCCTCCCTATTTGCAACAAGTGTAGCTACACTTTACCAAATATTGAAAAATTTTTAAGTGTCTCTTTTGGAATCCAGTGTGAACCGGCAATACTTTAATGCTCTGAATTACCTAAAACCTATAAGCTTAAAGGTAGAAACTTCTACTTATCATTTGGAGTTGGGACCAGGATTGACACAAAGTATAAACTGTAAAATGAAAGCGAGTAGATAGACGATTAGATGAATAAAATTTTTGTGACTACACGCTTTTTAATGATGCATCTCAAATAGCTGGAGAGTAAAAATACATCCCTATGCTCTCATCATAATAGGATGATATTTTCTATATTTTCTATGTCAACATTTGATTCTTTTTAAAATATAAATAACTTATTACAGACAGAAACATCTAAGTAACATATGTATGTCTAAAATCATTTACTCTTTCTTTCTCCTCAGAAGGAAGAATATTTTTGAAATCTGTTTTTCTTCTCTATGATTTTATATTTCAATTTAAAATGATAATTCTATAAACAATATATTACATTATTTTTATTTTGTTAAACAAAAAGACTACCCATGATATTTTGCAACTTGATTATTTTACTCTACATAATGTTTTCAAATTTTATCTAATTAAATGAACACTATTAAAATGCTATGCAATACTTATGAATAAAATATAACATGCTCATTCTACTACTAATGGAAAGTACTGGAGAAAAAAACTGTCAAGCTTATTATAAAGGCCAACTGACCCTTTCTTTTTCCCTCCTTGTGTACAAGTTCCAGTACATATTTAGGCTTTATAATCAGAACTGCAATTTGTAGTTCACTCAATATGCACATCAACTTCTACAGATTATTACTGTGCTCAACGAAGTATTTGTAACAATTTACATTCTTAGAAGCAGGGTTTGAGTTTTTCTGACTACCTACTCCTCACTAAATCTCAAATCTATTTCAATCATTCTTTTTGTTCTTCACTGGAACTCTATCCTCTTAATTATTCTAAATTTATAGTATATTAGCATTATTTTAGTATATCTCACACTTCTTAAAAGTCTCTTAAAATGTTCTTGGCCACATCTACCCTTTTATTCTTAAGTATTGATTTTAGAATCAACTAGTCAAATTTTATGAGATATTCATGGGGAATTATTTAGAATTGCATTGGATTTGTCAACAAATTTAGGGAAGAATTGGTATCTTTATGACACTAACAATCCTCTGGCATAGTGAATAATATTTTGTCATTATATGTACAAAAACCTTGCAAATAATTGATAAATTTATTTCTAGACACCCTGTTTTCTTCCTATGAGGTAAATACTGTTTCTGGTAAACATTCTTTCTGGTTTAGCTACTAATTTTTATTAGCCTCATAAAGTCCAGAGTTTAAGGTTTCTATTTTCTCTTTTCTGAATTCTGAATCTAAGCTTCTATTTTCTCTTTTCTGAATCTAGTGTATCTTTTCTACAAATAATAAAATATATTGCCTTCATTGACTCTTATTCTTCACTTTACATTGCCTTTTCTTTCACACTTCTGCTTTTGATGTTATTTTGAAAATTTGTCACATTTCCTTATCTACATTTTTTCAGACTTCTACTGCTCAATATTTTGCTTTTGAAAAATTTGCTAGTTTATGCAGCATTTGACGTTTCCATATTCAACAGAGAAATAAAGGAAGGGACAGGATAAACAGCTCTTGAATCACATATTAGCTTATCTAAAGTGATATGTCCTGTCACTAAAATATTCTGTTCACGGAAACTTGAGCCACTCTCTTGCATGGGAACCAATAGGGTCCCTGCTCTGGCAAATGTACCTTTTGTTCACCACCATCTCTTAGACCTTCTGAGGCCTCCACTGCTGCTCAAACTTGTGGTCCACAATGCCACTCTAGCCAGCCCTTTTCTTTCACAAGCCACTGCCTTTCCTAGTGGCCATGTGCCTCCTCCTCCTTTCAAAACCAGAATGTTTTCTAGGAAATTGGCTATTTCACCCCACTCAACTCTGAATTGTCTGTCTTCTCCAGGGTGAGTCCTGAGAGCCCAAAGTTGTCCATGAAGTCCTCCAGAAGAGTAGGTCAGCAAGATGACACACATTATGAGAACTGGCACCTTGAAAGGAGCTCAAGCTAAAAGATTCTACCAAAACGTTAAAGAAGCCTAAGGATTTTGGGGCAAGTTGATTCCATCACAGTGTTTTTTAGAATGAGTCATTTTGGGCTGGATGGCGTGACTTCCTGTTAACCTGACTGAATACTAGTATCCAAGAAGAGACCTTGTGGGATGAGGGTTCGTCTTAAAAGATCACTTGGAAAGCCTGGTGTATGACTGTTTAACAACCCGTCATCCTTCATCGTTTCTCAGCCACCTGTCTCCAACAAAAGTGCCAGACAGGAGACTCAGTCCCTGATTATGCTGGACAGTCCTGAGAAAAACTAGGTTCTCCATCTAGAGTCTTCCTTTATCTGGAGGATAAGAAATCTGCACTATCCCAATGTTTTAACCTGCCTCCCAATTTTCTCTTCATATACCCGCTGAGCTCAGTGTTTAGGGAATATCATTCCCAAAGATCTGACCAGCTCTAACTCTCCTGAAAGCTCTTTTTCAACTCCATGCATCACTCCCAGCCTCCACCACCATTACTGTTATCCTGAGTAATAAAAACAGACAGTAATAGGATTTGGAAATCTGAAACAGTGTCTCAACATGGTGAGCTATGAATGAATGCCCCACTCTGGGCCTCACCACAGGGATCATCACCCTTTCATCTACAGTGAGCAACTCGAAAGGGAAAAAGCTCTTTCAAACCAGAAGCCCTTTATCAGTGCAAACTTTGAAGCAAAAAAGAATAGGAAATTCTTCAACTGCTGATTCATACAAAAAAAAAAAAAAAAAAGTTCTGTGGTTCTGTGGTTCTATGGCCAGACAGTGTCACCTAATGCTCTATGCCCCTTTTATCTGAGGCCTTGCAGCCTCTGCCTAAGCATATAACTACTGCACAGCCTGAGGCCTTTTGGGCATTGCCATTATACCACTGGCATTATTCGGGGACTTTGGGTCAGAGTTAGCCCACTGGCCCCTCTGATTTTTTTTAATAAATTGAAGTAAGTATACTTAACATGAAATCTACCATGTAACCTATTAAAGAACTTTCTAAATTAACAATACCACATTGGTTATTACAGACAAAACTATATGAAGCAAATCTTTAGAACTTAATTATCTTGCACAACTGAAACTTTATATTCACTTTGAATAGCAATTCCCCACTCCGCTGCTGGCAGCCACTGTTGTATTCTATTTCTCTGTGTTGGACTAATTTAGATACTGCATATAAATGGAATACACCATTTTTTGGTGCCTTAGCATAATATCCTGAAGATCTTGTCATGTTTGACATAGTTTTGCACATAATACAATGTTTTTCTTTTTAAAAGCTAATAGTCTATTGTGCGTACCTACCATGTTTTCTTTATTTATCAACTGATAAACTTTTAGATTGAGTTCCCATTTGGCTATTGTAAATAAGGCTACAATGGACATGAGCGTGCATATGTGTCTGAGATCCTGACTGCAATTCCTTTGGATAAATATTCAGAATTGATACTGCCAGTTCCAATGGTGCAGTACTTCTGTTTTATATCTTTGGAGGCAGTTCCATACTGTTTTCCTCGATGACTGCTCTATTTTACATCCCCCATCAACTGCACAGAAGGGTTCCAGTATCTCTCTGACTTTGCCCACATTTGTTATCTACTTTTATGACAGTCATTTTAACAGGTGTCAGGCAATATCTCACTGTAGTTTTGATTTGTATTTTCCTAATGATTGATGATAATGAACATCTTTTATTACACCCATTCATTTGTACATCTGCTTCAGAGAAGTATTTATTCAAGTTGATCATATTTGTGTGAGTTTACTTATGGTTTCTTTATTCTGCTTTATGGAACTGTATGACTATGTACCACCAAATTTCAATCACTGTAGCCTTATAATATATTTTAAGGTCAGAAAGTGTGATATCTCCTGCTGCGTTCTTTCTCAAAGTAATTTTATCTCGTCAGTATTCTTTTCAATTGCAAAGATGAATTCTAAGAAATTTTTCTGTGTCTAAAAAATATGCCATTGTGATTCCAATATTGCTAATGGAATATGTAGATCACTGAGTATTACTGATACTTTAATAATTATATACCAACTGATGAACACAGAAGCACTTTTTTATTTAGTTACTTTTAAATTCAATGTAAATGTATTCAGATCTTTCAGTTTTCTTTAAATTTTTCTTAAATATTTCATTATTTTTGATGTTCCTATAAATTGAATTGATTTAATTCCCTTTGTGGATACTACATTTTAGTGTATAGAAATGCAACTGGGTTTTGTATGTAGATTATTTTATGCTTCAATTTTAGTGAATTATTTTATTCTAATGGGATTTCACTAGAGTTTTTACATTTTTCTAGGTGGAAGATCATGTCATCTACAGAGATTTTAATTTTCCTTCCTGATTTCGATACCTGTTATTTCTTTTTTCACTATGATTATTTTCAGTATTATCTTAATGTTGTGTAGTTGTATAAATATGTAGTATTTTTATCATTTAATTAATAAGAAAACCATTTTTCATCCAAATATCTTTTGTCATGTGTTAGGATAATTATTTTTTATTTATTGTCTCAATACTTCATTTTTATCATTATCATTTACTATAGTTTAAGAATTACAGATCTCTTGTATTATATTGATTTTGAGGTATGATATGTAGTTTTACATGGCTTAGTGCATGCAATATTAAGTTAGATGTCCTAAAAGTTCTCAGAAATTTTAAGGACTAAAGAGCTTTCAACTTTTTTACACCTACTATAAATTGTTTTTAAGTTTCAACTTCACTGAGGTAAACAAATAAAAATTGTATAAAATTAAGATGTACAAAGAAACGATTTTTATATATATAGTGAAATTAGTGTCACTAGTTAACACATATATCACATCACATAGTTACCATGTCTAATATCATTAATTTATTATCTTTGATTATTTTATCTGAAAATTCCTTCTGTGTTTATGACTATTTTACTTCTTTTGATTCTCTGATCACTTTGCCTTTGTTTTCTAATTAAATGACTTCATGTTTGCAAATTTGGGATTTTTATTTTGTTCCTTTGTTTTGATTATTCCTTTTAGTATAATTTATTGTTTATTAATCATTGTGTCTTAAATTTTATTTGCTTGACGTTAATGTTCCAAAACTAGATACCAGATGTCTTCTTTTGAGTAGTAGTACTTTGATATGTCCTTTGAATATTTTTTAACCTGTATCTTGGGCTTTGTCTCTCACTGCATGTATTATCCACTATAGATCAAATAAGGCTCAGCTTTAAGCATGTAGTCCCAACTTTCTTTACTTGAAAAATTAATTTGAACATATCTTGATAACTTACACATTTAGTTATTTTTCCTTTTTAAATTTCTTTTTGTGTGCCTTCCTTCACTCCTCAACCATCCTCTCTTCATCTACCTTTCTCTCTTCTTTCTTTGTGTTATATTTTCCCTTTCTCCCTTTTACTATGTGGAAAATACAGATTTTAAATATTTTTTATTGTGGTTTCCCTTTAAACTATGAAAATACCAACTGACCTAAAAACTTTTCCAACAAATTTAATGATATTCTCTGCATTTGCATAATGACCCTACTAAACATTATCTGCATGTTCTAATGAGTCATTTAATATAGTTTTTTCTATTATCTTGTGATGTAAAGTTTTACTATTCATTTCCCATTAAAACACCTTTTTTTAGTTTTTCATGATGCCAGTAGTTAACGTGATATCATATTATCAATTTCCCTTCCCCCCATACTTATTTCTGGATTTCCATTCTTGTCCATACACATTCCTTAGTAACTCTTTTTAACAAAGAACTACGAGCATTACAGTCAACTATTTTTGATACATAGGAAAATATCTTTATTTTCTTCTTATTCCTATTGTGCAGGTTATAGAATTCTAACTTGAGTTTTATCTTCTATATTTTGGATTTTATCTTGTGTGTCTTCTTTTTCTGGGGAATGAGAAAGAGATGTTTCCAGAAACAGATAGAAAGTAGATAAATGTTGGTAACTCTGCAAGTTGGCAATTTATAGCGTCAGGAAAAAGGAGCAGAGATCAAATTGTTTTATATTTGGATGCTTTCATGATGGTATGACAGAAGGTCTAGGCCATTGGTGAGTAGAAGATTCTCTGAGAGTTATGTGACAAGTTCTGACTTCCAAGGACCAAAGTCAGAAAAATAGTGATTGTACTGTCAAATTTATCTTCCTTCCACCATCTCTTGGATGATGTACTGTTAAGAGAATCCAATGTAAAGGCTCTTCGGCTTTTTCCAATTACGTCACATTTATTTTTAGTCTCAGCTCTAGCTCTGTATTTGTGTTTCACGATGACATCTCACTGTAGGAATATAACAGCTGCTCTATTTGGGCTCTTTGTTCCACACAGTATCAATCTAAGATTACAGCCACAGATTGTTATTTCCCAAAGAATCCTGATGCCAGATATTCTAGTGTAAATACATTTACCTGCATCAGGGAAAATTTAAACTTATCCTTTGTACTAAAACTTACCCTGAATCTTAGATATCTATATTCTTGCTTTCAAAGCTAACAATTCTTAGCTAACATATTTCTTCACTATTTATTCATCTTAGATCAATCAGATCAGTATCTCCAATACTGGGAATCCTGGTATCCTGCTATTTAGGGTTCTCTCTCTCTCTTGCTCGCTCTCTTTCTCTCTCTTTCTTTCATCCTGTCTCTCATTCTCAGTTTCTTAACTTTTTCCCCATTCTCTACGCTGTGGAAGAAAGATACATTTTTTTCTCCTATTTTGCTACAGTTTACTTCATTTATCTCTGGACCCTGACACCAAACAGCTAAGACCCCTCCTTTGGTTAAGGACATAGCCAGCGCTCTGCAGTTAAGGACTGTGAGACAACATGAAACAGCATGCCCAGCAGAGACCCCTTCTTCCTGCTTCTCTTTCTGCTACGGCAGAAAACAGTGTTTACAGACGTACTCGGGGAGTTGCAGATTTGTCTGTCAGAATATTTTACTTATAACAAGATTAATAAAACCTAATTAACAATCTTTTATGTAAAAGGGCCTGCAGCACACACCTATAATCCCAGCATTCAGGAGATGGAGGCAGGAGGATATTGAATTTAACACCAGCCTGAACTACACAACAAACCCTATCTCAAAAGGAATCTTTTTGTAACTGTTTCTACATCAAAGCAACAGACCACTATCCAAGGACACTAGAGTGTCGTGAAGTGACCACATTGTATGAACTACCAGTGAAGAGTGTCTATAAAGAAAAATCGTCTTTGAAATAAAATTTAAATCAAGGAATCTTCAACACAAATATTGAATTGCAATTAATCTATGGAAGAAAAGTGAGACTTTTACCATATTCATTAACACACAATAATAAAACAGCATAAAAATGGATGTAAGGTCCACATAAATGACCTTAGGGAAATTTGCATTTTGATAAAGGGGTTACAGTGATACCTGTTGTCTCACATGCTTGCTTTGGGTCACATGAAGGAATTCAGGGTCTCACACTCAACAACTGTAACTTTGTTGGTGATGACATCTTTTCCAAGTACCATATCCTTCTGTAAAAATGAAAACATCAGTAATTAATTTCTAAGGTGGTGGGGAAATATTGAAAAATGGTATTTATAAGGCGTTTTCTACAAATAAATTGTATTTAATCAATGCTAGTTCTTACACTATTTCTGTTTTTAAAAAGGGCAGGACATAAAATGTAATTTAGAAATATAAAAACACAAGGTTAAAACAAAACTGGAAATGACCTACTTCAAGAAAACAGTTACAAAGACTAAGATTTATTTTCTTCTACGCCTTTGTTTAGTTTTGGTTTTCCCTCCCTGTCTTAGTTAGATTTTTCTAGAACCAATGGTTGTAAGAGAGCAGATTTAATAGAGAACACTTAGAGATTACAATATTCACCCACAAGCCAAATGCAGGAAGTGCCAAATGTCCATCTAGGCACTGGAGACCCAAAAGATCCAATCGAGGGCTGGGAGCCCACAACACTGTCCTATGTACATCCGTGTCTGCACATGATGGCTGAAGAAATCCTCACTGGAACCGGGATACGATGCTCACAGCAGAGATGACAACCAGTGCTCCTCCAAAGAAACAGCAGCCATCCTTGACAACAGCAAGGCCCCAAGATCCTTCCTTGACGAGGACAGCCGAGTTCCTTTCAGAAGGACCAGCTGCAGCAGAGCTTCTCCTGGGACACAGCCCGCCCACTAGCTACGGCTCCCACTCTGCCTTATGTTGTATCAGCAACAGCCCTCAGGTGGATCTTCTACGCCCAGAATCACACCATCTCAGTCCGGCTGGGTGTTCTGGCTCAAGTTGACCACGTTAGGTCCACCACAGTCTCTAATTTTTGTTGTTTTTGTACAACCGCTTTGGGACTGTAAACTAATAATTTTTAAATGATGTGAAGCAATGTGATGTGGGGATTACTAGAAAGCAAAAGGAATCAAGCACACACACAGACCAGAACTGTCTTTATTCCTTTAGGAGCAGTTGCATCCACAGATGGAAATTGTAAGATGTCTTATTTACCACAACATTCTCCTTATTCTTGCAATATTAGAAATGAAATCACTATAAAGAGAACTGTCATCTCTTGTATATGTCAAATGATCCAGTCACTTTTACTTTCTCTTTTTTCTCAAATATAATGCATTTACTGATTTTAACCTCACTAAAGATAGGACAGACATGTAAGTTAATACTCATTATACAGCATAATAAGTATATTCAGGTCAAGAATGGTTCAGAGATAAAATATGACTCAAAGATATTTTCAGAATATTTTAAGAACTCCATCTATAAAGTGGAATATATTGACAATAGCTGCATTATTTTCTTGTAAGGATTAACTGAAATGAAAAACATCTGTTTTCCTAAGGAGCTATTTCAAGTTACATTGTGTTTATTGCTTCTCATTTTAAGTTATATGATTGCACAATCTGCGGTTACAAGGCTCCAGGTAAGCAAGAATCTCAGTTATTCCTGGGACAGTTAGATAGTGACCTTCTGCACTGGTCATTCTGAAATGTCATGAGAATAACTCACATTATCTCTCCAGCTCAGGAGAGTGACAGAGACAGAAATACATGATGTTGAAGAGCTCAAACTCTAGAGCCAGATTTCCTGGGTTTGAGGTGTGACCCTCCCCAATTCATTTACTTTTCTGTGCTTCAGTTTTCTCATCAGTAAAATAGGGACTAACTATTGTTCTATAAGCTTTTCTAGATTCAGTGAGTTATATAAAAAATAAAATAGAACAATATCTGACACATAACTGCTTACTAAACATTAGATATGATTACTCCTAGGTTGTTTTCTTTTCTTAATGTCTTTGGCTTATAGTTTATACCTTGCTATGCCAGACCAGCCAAAGATCTCATAGATGGTTACAGTTCCTATAAAAAGTTGAGAATGGCCATGGGCGTAAAGACCACTCATCTTTACCCCTGACAAGGTCCCAGATTGAACTTCTTATAGAAATTAACAAGAATTTCCTCCACTCAGTAGCAGACTGTCATTTATATAGCTCTTTTCACATACTGTTATTCAGTTTACGGACAAAAGGAACTTGTGTCGATTATACATTTTATCATTGCTCTCTTTCCATTAACTGCAGTGAATTTCATGGTTATCACATAGGAGGTATGAGCCTTTTATTAAGAATAGAATCCATGAAAAAAAGATTAATGGTGTGAAAGTGTCCTGTTTTACATAACGTTTTCTGGGATGGAAATATCCATTCTGACTCTTAGTATAGTGCATTACTAAAATCATTTAATCCAACTATGTTGGTGTTCTTCATAAAACCCCACTGTGACTCTTCACTGCCCTTGGAATAAAAACCAACATTTTTCACATGTGTTCCTGCCTAGGTCCTGCATTCTGGGTATCCATTTGTATATACATCACTATTTTTAGGTTCTTTGAATGTGCCATGAATTTATGTAAATTCATTTAGTTAAATAATCAGTTTAATAAGCATCACCTTAAAGATAGTTCTTCAATTAGAAACCCATCTGGAAGAACAAAGGTGAGCTCATTGTCTCTTTAAAAGACATCCTTGGGTTCAAATGACCTGTACTCTTGCTCCATCTCTCTTTAGACTCTGCTTTTTGCCTTGGGAGGGTTCACCCTCAAACAGCTCAGGCAAAGTTGCCTGATTCCCTTTCTCTCCTCCTGTCCAGTTCTTAAAAGGCCTCCGTAGCTCTGCATGAGACATCTGTTTTGCTAAGAATAATCCAAAGGAAAGACCTCACAAAATGTTTTCTCTGGCTTGTTGAAGGTTACATTGTTACTGTATTTATCCCTTTAAGGGAAGATTGGTTGACTCAGTTCTATCCAATACATGGAAACAAAGTCTATGTTGCCACAATAATGGGAAAAAAGTTGGAAAAGAAATATCTGGAAAAATTAGCTTATCTACAATATTCCTTATTTCTGCCTGAGTTCTTGAAATTGTACTTACTCTTCAAATATGAATTTGCTGAATCTTAAATAATATAATTTTACTTATTTTTTGAGGTCATCTTCAGTTGGCTGAATTGAACAGGTAATACTTTTAAATAGAGATAAGCTCCTGAATTCATTAATCTTAATTTACCAAAAAATATTTGGAAGAATGTTTCTAGCAATTGTAGTATGTTACTTTGTTTTCTGCTGCTCTCGAACCTTTAGGTACTACAGGATAAATTCTTTACGTTTATTTCCAAGTTTCTTAAATTTACTGTTTTGAAGATTAGATTGGTTACCCTTAATCTTTTACTCAATTATTTATATTAATTAAGCACTTACTTTATACATAGCTCTGTAAAAGATATATACCTATATGTATAAATAAATGTATCTATACTATTTCCCATGTATGAATCTGTTATCTATCTATATCTATCTATTCATCTATCAATCTAGCTTCTTCCTTAGATCATTAAAATCCTAACAAGAAGCATCATTTTTTCAGAGGAGAAGGCTTTCTCCCCCATCCCACCTTCTCACCACCTTCTCATTTATTGGTTTTTTGTGTTAGTGACAAGCGTCATTCTTTGGGGTAAGATAGAATCATGGTGTTGTTTCAATTTGCATTTTCTTAATGGCTAGAGATGTTAAATATTTATTTATGTATCTATTGGCCACTTGCGATTCTTCTTTTGAGAAGCATCTATTTCATTTTCCCAGTTTTTGCTTGGTTCATTTATTTTGGAGTTCATTTTGGAGTTTTTTTTTTTAGTTATTCATATAGTCTAGATATTAGATGAATGGTTGACAAAAATTGTTTCCCATTCTGAAAAGTGCCTCTTCACTTTGATTTTTTTTTTCTGTGCAAAAACCTGTTAATATATTACCATTTGTTGAATCATGGTGTTATTTCTTACATTATTAGAGCTCTGTTTGGGAAATCCTTGCCTATGCCTATGCCTTCAAGTGTTTTCCCTCTTTGTCCTGGAGCACTTTCAGTGTTTCTGTTTTTTATATCTGGGTCTTTGGTCCATTTTGATTACAGGATTACAGAGTGAGTTGTACAGGTCTAGCTAATTTCATCGTTCTGCACACGGATAACAAATTTTCCCACTGCCATTTGTTAAAGAGGCTATCTTTTCTTCATGGTATATTTTTAGCCACTTCATCAAAGATCAGATGGCTAAAAGGACATGGGATTTTTTTCTGTGTCTCCTGTTGTGTTTTACTGGTTTACAGATTTATTATTGTGCCGCTACAATGCCGGTTTTATTACTATAGCTTCTCAGCATAACTTAAAGCACAAATTGAATGCCTCGCACTTTGCTCTTTCTGCTCACAATTCTTTGGTTATTCTGGGGCCTTTTTGTTTTCATATAGATTTTAGGATTTTTTTCTAGTTCTGTAAAGAAAATTATTGATTTTTTTATAGAAATTGTTTTAAATCAATAGATCACTTTTGGAAGTATGGCTATTTAACACTATTCTGCCTATTCAGAAACAATTGTCATAGAAAGAGACACTTTTTGTTTAGAAAACAAGCTTTGATGTTACAACAATCACAATTCTATTATTGGCTACAAATTTAACTAATGTGTTTGACATTTCACCTTTAATAGTATTTCCAGAAACTAAGACAATGCAGTATAAAGTCTAGATCCATACTTCTCATTATATACTTATTTCCAAGAAAAAATACTATTAAAAAGTTCTATAAGCAGTATTTTTGAAAAAGACATTTGAAGTAACCTAATTAATACATATTTTAATGTAACAGCCAAAAGTCATTGTTCTCATTTACATATGACACAAGTAATAATTATGAGAACAAGAATGATAAAAATAGGTAAGACTGTTTTTAGTGCTTTATGTATTATCTTAAATTCTCAAATTAACTCTCCATATTATTATTTTCATTTCATCAATGAAGACACAAAGTTTCTAGAAATTAAATAACAAATTGACACGTCTAGTAAGGTACTGATTCTGTGTTTGAATCCAGACATGGTTATAAGCAAAGACCTTTGTTTTCCCAGAAAGTATACAATTTTTCATTTCTAATACCCCAAACCCTCCACATTTCTGTGATGGAGATAGGAGGAGGGGAGAGACTTGGGAAATTAATGATAGCACAAAATGACAGTACTGCATCAAGTTGCTACACACGGCTAATTTTTTCCCAAGCAACTGGCTTGCTATTCAATAGATAATAACATGTACAAGTACACACACACACTCAAACACACACACACAAACACACACACAAATATCCACAGTTTATTATTTTGATTGACTCAAGTAGAAATTAAAATAGATCATGTGCAACCTTTTTTTTTCCTGGACACTAGTCTTTTAATTAAGGACCTCACTTTTTCTACCAGAACTAATTAAATTTTGTTAATTAGAAATTGAATCCAGAAGTGATAACTTGAAAACAATCTTCTACACTGTGGTAGAATTTATAAATATCAGATCAGTGGTTACATTCTGCATAAACTAAAAAACTGGATAATCTCTTCAGGGGGAAGTTTTCAATAGCATATCAATTTTCCTTCACAGTTTTGGTGGGGCACAAGCCTACTTTTATATTCTCTGTGTTTGAGAAGATATTGTCTTCTAATATCTATGCATTTTCATCCTACATAATATGAAAGCATGATGTAACAGATAAAAAAAGGATTGACTCTCAAGGCTGACTTTACGTCTAGGTTCATCACTTACTATGCAAAGTTACTTGTTTTATCCTAAATACTAATTTTTTTTTTCTTTCTAAGAGCATTTTTCTGCAAAATGTAAAAAGTCATGGATACAAAAAGTCTAATATTCAGCTTGTGTAGTTGTATGTGTAAATTGTGTATATGCTTAGTTTTGTTACCTTTGCTGCAAGGCCTCGTGACCTATACTTTGTCCTGATATCTTATTTTTCTGAAAGGATTTTCTTTGCTTTCCTTTCAGTGAATTGGTGAGTCCTCTCCCTCGAGTTTCTCTCTCCTTTTTATTTCCTTTTTTTCCTTCCTTCTTTCCTTCCTTCTTCCCCTTCTTCCTCCCTCCCTTCCTTCAATTTCTATACAGAGACTTCCACCTAATTGTATAGTTTCTAACTATAGCCATAACAACAACAATTATTGGTGATAAAGATAATACCTATGTTTCCTGAATACTTATTTGTTGGGCATTGTTCATAACGCTTTGCATGCCTTATGTGAATCACTAGTTACAACATCCTCATAAATGAATATTATTAGTTTATTATCAAACTTATAGAGACTGCACTTCATTCGTTTTATCCATTGCACTGCATGTAGATTTCTCTCAGAGTCACTTTCTCCCTCTCTTGATTCTGCTTTTCTGTCTTCTCTCCATTCCATTGCTCTATCATTGAGCCTGCTCCTTCTAAATGTGACTTCTCATGCTGCTGTCAAACATCCACAGATGTCAGTAGAACTATTGTTCTGGAATTGACTTCATTCCAGATTTCTGTCTGGTTGCAACTTTTAAACAGCTACTTTTCTGTACCTTTTCTGTACAGACTACACTATTAATGCAGGAAAGGGATCATTTTCTGTGAGACTGTCTAATAACATCAGTTCTTTCTAGAAAAAGTCCCTGTGACACGGCCAGGTTTACATAATGTAACTTCTTTATGAAATTCTGATACGTCTTCTTAAGGTACAAACATGAGATTTGAATAAAAAGACCCGAATTTCAGAACCAACCATGCACCATACTGTCTGATTTCAGTCTCACTGTTAAATTTGAGTTTCCCATTTCTAAAGAGAGGGAAATAACAGAATATATCTTGTCAGCCTGCTATGAAGATTGAATGAGAAATGTAACTCTCTTTTCGTACATTATATATGCATACACACACACATATGCACACACATATATTTAATTCTTTACACACATGAGCTATAAATATTTAGCCAACACTGTGCAATTATCCCTTTGTCCTCATCGTCATCAAGAAATAACCATCTTGCACACACTATTTCATAGTTTAAATAATGGTTTCTCAGGCAAATTTACTTTATTTTGACTCGCTAATTTGGAGATCTAGATAAACAGCTTAATTTCCAGTTCTATGATGCATTTATGTTTAAATCTCTGTAGGCTGGGATGCTAAGGGGCAATAACAGTATTTGTGATGTTGAGCTACTACAGCATTAGCAAGAAGTAGAAAAATACAAGGAAACATATTGGTTGTATCTCTTTGCTCCAGGTGAAGTTCTAGGTACTTCATGCACAGCTTAGTATGGGAGAGCCTATTTTACAAGCGAATTTCTTGAGTCAGTGTGGGTGGATTTCAGCAACTTGCCTGAAGGTCAAGGACAAGGACAGAATAGAAAATGGGCCTGCTGGTTTTCAAGGCCATGGTGCCTTTTGCCCTACTTAGCTGTTTTGCTTCCTTTGGGGATAGAAGGTTGTGTACATTTAAGATCAGGCTTTTATCATTCACAGAGAATTTTTGCTTTTCTTGGGCTATTCTTGACAAAGTTTTGACTCTTGTGACTTTGACTTCCCTGACATTTAGGGTGTCAAAAAGATAATTTATTAAACTGCAATTTAGTTGTCCCAGAGTTAATTTAACTCCAAAAATCTTTCTGAGTTTTAATCAGAGAATGATTTTAGCCCCTGGGAAAATATGATTCAATAATAACAGTCAAAATGGTAATAAAATATGTAATTTCAGCATCTTAGATATGAAAGACATTAATGGGATTTTTTTGATCGATCCAGGCCTTTTTTCAAAATTTGGGTGCTGCAAAATCATCCCTTAAATCAATTGAGCCATTTATTTCCTGGTGTTCTCATCTTCTTCTTACACTTGATGATTCTGCTTCTCTTGAATAACTGCAGATTGCAAATCATTTTAATGTTTATTTCCCCAATTGACTTTCTTTTCAGATGTGAATAACTCATCTACACTTCTTTCTCTGGGTCTCAAATGCCAAGTCCTATTGTATGAAATGCTAATGTAATCCTCATGATTTTTTGTGGAGGAAAGATGAATAAGCACAGTCAATTTATCTTTAAATACATACACACATATATACACATACATATATATATAAACACACATATATATGTATACATATATCCTTTATTAAATTTTCTGTGAACAGAAAAAAGTTAGTAGAAATAACAGACTTCTATTTATTAAATGGTGCCTATTAAATTTTTCTTAATGATTGCTATTTATTATTTATGTCCTGTTATGGCCCATAAGTGTAAACATTTATTTTTACATCATAGACAAAATGTTACCTTTCTAAAATATCCAAATCATAATTTTGTAATTTTGTATTCAAACCATTTAAAAACAATGGTTTGAATTAGAAGATATGAGAAAACATAAGGATATAAATAGAATGTGGCTCAGTTTAGAAAATCCTGGCTGAGAATGGAAATGTTATTAGTTTTTCTCTATAAGTGGGTCCAAAAGTGCTGGTGTTTCTGTGTATTTTATTAGAAAATTTATTTGCAGACAACATTTTGGGACAATCAACAGGAAAAGAATGACAGACTAGAGAATAAAAGATTAAGAAAAAAGATGTATTTCTTTACAGCTGCATGCTGTGACTTAAAAAGATAAGAATATCCTGTTTCTAAAGAGGAACAACTTTCTATGCAATCAGTAAACTGGAGGCAGCTAGTGCCACAGGGGAACTGGAATACACCAAGACCACTGAAAAAGCGTCATTCAACTATCTGGTAACAGATAAATGCATACAATAAAGCTATAATAAGAAGTCTGATTAAAATGGAATGGATAATTAAAATGATTTTTGATTAGCCTTTTAGGAAGTTACCCTAGAACATTGTCTAGGAACTCTTTAAGTACATTTAAAAGTTACAGTTAGAAAAATTAAATGCTGGTGTTCTATTGCACAGTAAGGTGATAGATAACAATAATATAATGTGTATTTCAAAATATTAGCACAAAGGATTTTGAATATTTTCACTATAACAAAAAATGTTTGAAAACATAAAAATACTTAGTTTGAACATGATGCAATATATGCATGGATTGAAATGTTACACAGTACTTCATAAATAAGTGCAATTGTACATCAAATAAAAAATAAGTTACATTTATGGTAAAGAAAAGTACTGATACCAAATAAAAACATACCCAATTGGCAATTGTTTTGAAACTGGCAGAAAACCAAGAAGGTACAGGATATGCAAACCGAAAAGATCAAACATACATTCTGTACTGTGCTTCAGATTTTATATAATTTGGTTTAAATTTTACAACAACAAAATAGATACATTACTATCTTCATTTTATAGTCAATGAAACTGACTCTAGATGTGAGACATGATTGCCTAACTAACAGTGAAGACAAAATTCAAACAAAAGTCCTTTTTTTTTGGTGCTGGGGATCAAACTCAGGGCTTTGTGCTTGCTAGGTAACCACTCTACTACTGAGCTAAATCCCCATTCCCAAGTCCTTTATTTTTAATAGCTCACTATTTTAATATCTGACCTCATTATGTCTTTTGCTCTTAACATCATGCTACCAAGGGGTATGGGTAATATGCTAGATTAAATATCAACATGCAGTTGAACAAATTACAAATAATTTGTATTTAATAATTGCAAATTGCAAGTATTATAGATAACATCTTCCAGTCATGTCTAAAATTATTCTCTCTACCTAAAATAGTCTATGAAATATGTACTAGGAAGGATCACACCCAAATAATCTTCTCTATAAATAAAGCCTTCTCTGACAGCAATCCATATAGCTGATTATTCTATCATTCTTATTTTTCATAATAATCTGGACATTAACAATATTTTCATGTATTTCTTGCTTCAACTTTTGTAATATGAAAATACTTATTTATAGACTGTTTTGTTCCAATGAACCTTGATATCCTTGAGGAAAAGGATAAAATATGGTTTACCTCCTACTTTCCACACATTATAAAATATTACAGGCATTCATGAAATACTTGAATGAAACTATGAAAATATATAAAGAACTGTAGTGATCAACTTAGGTAAAAAGGCAAAATTTAACTTTGTTGCTTGTACATCCAACCTGTCTAAAGCTAATGAGAAGAATTATTTCCAGAGAAACAGATTTAAAAGAATTGTATTTGAAAATATTAACATTACTATAAAAAAGTTTAATTTTAGTGCCTTCGTTATATTCTCCTTCAGCAACACACTTTCAAAACATGTCAAATTGTCACACCCCTATTGTCTCTGTCAATGACAGACATGACATCTCTGCCAAAGTGACCCACTACATTGTTTTTTTCCACTTACGCCTGTAAGAGCCAAGTCGAACTTCAACTCTTCCATGGAGGCTTTCTCAAAAATCCTTCCAGATTAGATGTCAGTTTTCACAGGAATACCTGAGGTCAACTGCTAATCTTATGGCAGCTGATTCCGTGGGACTCTGAGTTCAGGGCAACCCTTCTCCTAGGAGGACTAAGATTGCCCCAAGCACCAGCTACTTCTTGTCCAATCAACCCAGAGACTAAAATATTCAGGGTTAATTTTGAACTATTCTTATGTTGCACCACAGTACCTAAGTGACTGTGCAGGATACAAATCAATATATAAATTTGATTCTGAAGGAATAAGTAGTGGGTGCATTCTTCCCAGCAAGTAATATACATTGAATAAAACACTGAGCGTAAAATCTAATACACCAGCTGTGGTTAAGAAATATGGTAAATGTTTAAATTTAAAAATTTATTACACTGAAAGAAATTGCCATCAATCCCCCTTAAACTATGCCCCCTCGCTTCAAACACATTTATCTCATCGTTCTTACCACTCTCTGAAGCAGTTCTGGAAGTCCTCTTTCCTTTCTTTATTCGTCCCGATGCCTCAAAGTCCTGACTGAGTCAAAGGCTGTTCACCATTTATAGTCTTTTTGACTTTTGAGAAAATGACAGAAGTCACAGGGCGCCAAATCTGGATGGAAAGGAAGACACCATCATGTTTTTATGACCCTGTCTTTTCATTAGATGTCACCCGGTTGCAGCATTCAACAAATTTTTTTCACACCTCATAAACACACTTATGAGAGAGGGTTTCTGGAACTGCTTCAGAAAGAGGCAAGGCAAAAACAATGGGATAAGTATGTTCAAAGTGGGGGGAAATATTTTGAAGGGAATTAACAGCAATGTATTTTTGCTGAAATAACTTTAAATATAAACATTTTGATTATACCTCATACAACTGCAATTCAATAATATAAATATCCTACAAGGCTTACTTCAAAAGTTTAATGCACAGAGGAGAATATTATTTTTTTAGTCAACTGTATTACCACTGATGATGATAATGTCACTGGGCAGCAGTATCCACCATATTTTTTCTGACCTCAAACCTGATTAATAATGAAATAGAAATGATAATGAAACAACAATAAATGCATGTACCTAATCATGGAGACAGAAGCAATTGTTATGAGAAGTCAAGACAAATGTAGATGAAATTCACTCATAGGGAAATGGTTTTGTGACTATATTGTCACCAACTGGACTAACAGTAACTTTCTTCAGTGTGATGAGATAACACAAAGGATAAAAAACAAGTTATGTTCTTTTCCTGTATCTGAACCTTAGAAAGGAATCTAAGTAGTTAAATGTGTTAAGACAAGTAGACCCAGAATGTTGTACACTAGAACAAAAAATGAAACAATAGCTCTAAATGAAGAACTGTGTTTTCTTTTTTGTAGTTTTAAAATAATGTGTTAGAATTATCTCTGGTATAGTTTATATGTAGACAGCCCCCCCCAGGCCTCATGCCATAATAGATGGGGCTTTAGGGAGGTTATTGGATCATGGGGGCATGATACTAGTCAGTGGATTAGTCCAAGATGACTTTATAGCTAAATGTGATAGTGGGAAGCAAACCCTGGTCATAGGAGGTAAATCACTGGAAGAGTGGCCTGAAGAGTCTCTCTCTTTCCTTCCTCCCTCGATTGCTTTCAGCTTCCCGTCTGCCACACCATGTGCTGTTTCTCCTCTGCTATGCCCTTCTGCCATGCCACTCTGCCCCGGAGCCAGGAGACTATGGACCGAAGCCTCTACAAACTGTGGGCCAAAATAAACCTTTCCTCCTTTAAATTGTGGGTGTGAAATATTGTGTCTCAGTGTTGAGAAAATAACTAAGACATCATTTTAACCATTTGAAGGCTAGACATTAAATCCAAACCCCAGTTACAAAAGATCAAAAACTTAAGTGAAGGGGGGAAAGAGACAGTGAAGAGAGAGATAAGAACTAGGGAAAGAAAGAAGAAATACACAGAATCAAAAGGTATTCACCGTCAAACAATGCAACTGGTTCCAGAAAACTGGACAGTTTCAGGGATGGGAAAGCAGTGGCTTAAATCAGTGCCACTTAGTAGCTATGTGCTTAAGAAAATTACTTAGCTACATTGGCCTCTGATTACTCATGCATAAAACTGATAACAATATCACTTTCTGAGTTGTTTTGAGGAACAAATGAAAGAATACAGAAGGGGCTTACATATTTGGCCTATGCAAGTATATTGCCTTCCCACGCAAGCCAGACAGGAAGGAATGATGAGGATGAGGCAGTAAGTCACAGGTGTGAAGTGAAGTCTGCGGTGCTCAGGGGCAGTCTGGAAGTGAACCTTAGGAGGAAGGGGTGGCAACAGCACATCTTACTATTCTCAGGCTGGCTTAGGTGAAGGAAAGCCTAAAATTCTTCAAAGGACTTCAAAGTGATTAAATAACGCCCACCTCAAATAGTCTTCCTTTTGATTAAAGTGCATTGATCATAGTCTTTAATTATGTCTGAAAAATTCCTTCACAGCAGTACTTAAATTAATGTTTGACTGAACTGCAGAAAGTATGTGTCCATGCAGAACGGCGGTGGCTTCCCTTCATCTTTTAACTTTCTTAAGACCACATCCCTGCAACTAACCCTGACCAGAAACATGCTAGAAAGGGAACTCGGGGGACTGTACCTCAGGCCAGCCAAGGTGACACATCATAAAGCTTTCGCAATGGCTACCATAAACACAAAAAGAAAATAAACCCATTAAAATCATATTACCCATAACAGAGATACAAATAAAAAAGAATGCTCCATTTACTGGGACCTACTACATGCCAGTGTCTTGATATACATGGTTCTTTTATTTGTGGGTATAAGGGGTCGAGTCTCAGTACCTTCATAATGAGCTACATTTGCAGACATTTTTCCTTTTTTATTTTTGTTTTTTCCTGACACGAGGTTTCCTGTGTCACTAAATTGCCAAGGCTAGGCCTGAACTTGAAATCCTTTGCCTCTGAGAGTGCTGGGATTATAAGCATGCACCACCATTCCTGGCTTCCCTTCACTAACATTATATTTATCATTATTTTATCAGACTCATCAATTTGAATTTAAGTTACACAACAGAAGAATGTGGTACATCTTGTTCAATACTATATATCTAGTGTCTGGAAGAGGATAATAATAAATAATAGATAAATAAATAAGTCGATCAACAAACAAATGTTCACATCAAGGCTTTGAGATAAGTACTATCTCCACTTTACAAGCAAGAAAATAAAAATCCAAATGACCTTCAGTGAATAATGAAATTAATAATAAAACAGGTTTGAAATCCGTAAGACTGTTGGTTCCAAAGTCAGAAGTCTTTATACAATACTACTGTAGTGCACATATTCATTTAATTTTTTATAAAGGCCTTTTATAAACTATTAGATGACATGCCAATTAAGCAATCATTATTATAAGTCATACTGTCTGAGGTAAGAGGGAGGAGGAAAGAGGGAGCAAAGCATGAGGGGACCATTCTCATTTGCGGAACAAGGGGTGGGAAGCAGGAGTTATGGGATGTGGCAGTCAAGGTCAGTTGGAAGGCCACTGAATCTTGCAGAAGTCACGTCAGGGTGACCCTTATTCTCAGATGGGCAAGATCAATATGAAAATCAAATGCATTATCATTGTTTACATCCCAGGTACTGGAGTGTGAGAGTCTTTGGAGCTAAGGAGCCTGAGTGCAAGTGATGGATGTCCCATTTAAATGACACTTTGCAAAGCCTTCATCATGTGCTGGCAGAAGAGTCACAAGAGAATAAATGACTTTCTTTTAAGTTCCAAGAGCAGGACGGAGAAGACAGACAGTGTGAATGTCAGAGTCCTGTTCAACTGATTTCGCAGCCACTGATGCTAAGGACTCGTCTCCAGAGGGAGGAGCGGCTCACAGGGCACAGATGCAGGGGCTTTGAGTTCTGTATAATGGAATGCAAAACACTTTATTCTTTTATTTATTATTGAAAGAAATTACTTGCCCATTATTTTAAAAGTTTTAAAAATGGAAAAAAAGGAGATAATTACCAGTATTTCACTACACCTACAGTTTTTTTTTTTAATTAGATCTTCTCTTTCAATTTAATAGATATTGAGTTTTAGGCTTAAATTTACAAAGCAACAATTACACTTGTAAACAATTTAATCAAGCTTCACATTAATAAAATTAAATATGCTACAGGCAAATTAGTAAATTACCAAATGTAGTTACGAATTCTTTGGAATTTACAAGTCCATATTCTGCCCTTGATCATTCTGCACTTTCCTGCCTGCAGGATTCATCACTGACTACGAATGTTACAGAAATGTAAAAGCTACAGGATGGCCACAGGGACCCAAGTGGTGCAAACTAATTGCAGCAAAATAATTGGTGAGTTTGTATCAGAATTTAGGGAAAATTAGAATTCAATTTTTAACAAAAACAATGAAAGAAACCTTATCAGAAACATGCCCAATCTATAAAATGAGAAAAGGCTGCCTATAAAACTTAATCATCAGTATCAAAGACAGTGAACCCCTTGGTAGGGAGCAGAGACAAAACTTCAGTAACAGAAAAGTCAACTACCTGACACAGGACTTTTGAGGGTTCTATTCCATAATCTTTTGTTTAGATCTCCACATACTTTAATACTTATTGGACATCTATTCTGAGCTAGAGTCTG
Organism: Hystrix cristata; assembly: GCA_004026905.1. Classification (NCBI taxonomy): domain Eukaryota; kingdom Metazoa; phylum Chordata; class Mammalia; order Rodentia; family Hystricidae; genus Hystrix; species Hystrix cristata. The sequence goes on from PVJO010001443.1 coordinate 73,808, forward strand.
CCTTGGAGCTAGAGATTCACTGGTTAAATTTTAGATTTCTTATTTTAATTAGGTGAACAAGAGATATGTGAATAAGAAATGACAATGCCACATAAATTAGAGTTATAAAAAATTGATAGTGTATTACTGGGGGCCCCTAAGAAAGATACCTTAAATAGTTCTGAAGATGGTATGAAAGGTTCTTGGAAGAGGTGATGCCAATATGAGACTTGAACAGAAGAGCAAGAAAGAGCCAGATGGAGCGGGCACAGGCACAGGTGGAAAAAGAGGAAATATAAAAGCAAGACTTAAGGGACAGCAGGGCTCTGTGTGGAATATTTAAAGCAGTTTACCGTGAGTACAGCATATGGATGAGAAGGAAATTGCTTTTGAGCGAAGGTGAAACAATAAGGACGGACAAGATGAGGCAAAAAATTGTAATTCAAGATAAGAAATTTTGTTTCATTCCAAACACAATGGGAAAGTCACTGAATCATTTTTAATCAGAGGAATTAGATCTCTGGATCCAGGAGGGTATTGTAGTTTGAGCTCAGATATTATCAGGACTTGGGAGGAGTAGAATGGGAAGATTTCTCAAACAAGCTCACCTCCCCCTTTACCCTGGTCCTTTCTTGTGGGAATCTGTGTAAAGCTGGAGCGCACTTTGACTCAGTGTATTGGGCAAGTTCACTGTGATGATGGTCAAGGAGCCTCCAGAATTTACTTTCATATGAATAGTACACAAATACAGATGTATGACCAGTGTGGCAAAAGAAAATTATCAGTATCCGTGTCCTAAGTATTCAGGGAAACCAGGTACAACCCCTCAACCCAACTGGCTTTGGAATTCTAATCTAGCACATCCCAAGTTTTAACTGGGAACTGGTAGATTACACGATGCTATCAAGACACGTGTCTATGTTTATACTTATTAAAAGTCTACCTAGGAACTTATTCTCTTCATAGTATCTCTGCTGTGTCATTTTTTTCAATTAATTCTACTGGTACATTCTTGACACACACAATGATCACATTCATCATACTGAACTTTCACCCACACATATTATATCTTAATTTTTTTATCCCATTCCCATTTCCTTCCCTTCCCCTCAATCCTTCTTCCACTCTCCCTTAAAAACTTTGTTTCCACCATTTTCTTTCCATTCTTTTTTTTCTTTTTATCCCTATTCCCTCCCTTCCCCTCCAGCCCTCCCTTGTTTCCCTTCCCATTTGAACACTTTCTTCCAACTGCATCATTTTTATCTGGAGGTGGATCTACAGGGGAGTCTATCCAAAGAGTCACTGAGATCATTCTTAAAGCAAATGTTCCTTAACTAAATACTCTCATTTCTTGGCAAAGCTACTCTGATTGAAACTTTTTCTCATCTGATGCTGCCTAAAACCTCCTTCTTCTTTACACTCCATTGAAATCTTTATGAAACTAACTCCACATTGATTTGAAATCAATGTCTCTCTTGACACATGATGCCCCCACTGAACTCCAAGCTACTAAGTGGCAAGGAATGTGGCTTGTGCAGAGTAGATGCCCAGAAGTCTGCAACAAGCCCCTCATCAACTAACAGGAAGAGTGGAAAGTCAGGACATCCAAGAAAAGCCAGGCCTTTCCCAGGTGCCTGGACCAGCACGCGAGTTAGCCTCAGCCATCAAGGGTTTTCCCTGAAAGCACCTCCTTCATCTCTGCTCCCCCAACTCCTTTATTTCTTATCTATTCTCTTCCAGCTATCTATGACAAAACCCTTCCCCCCTGACAAACCCCATCACCAGTCCACAGACTGGTATCTTTGTCTCCTGAGCCCACCTATCTTTTTCTATTTGCCTTCCTGGTTAAGAAGGTCAAATAATGTTTCATCCATTTTCAGGTATTTTTCTATGATTCCAGAATCTGACAACCATGGCTAGCAGGTGAAGCCCAGGGAAGGAAAAGTATCTAAAAAACCAAAACTCTCACAAAGCAAACTTCTCTCCCATAGTATATAAAAAAATATACAAACAGATGCTAAAAGATATCCCAGAGAGGTTGAGGATTTAGCTCAAGTGGTAGAGCACTTGCCTCGCGAGCACAAGGCCCTGAGTTCAGTCCCCAGCAACACCCCCTCAAAAAAGCAGGGACAAATGACTGAAGTATGATCTGACTTTGGACTGCTGTTAATTTTCTACTTAATCTGTGTTTGGCGCAAGGATATGTTTCTCTTATGAAAACTCTTTGAGCTGTACACTTGTAACTTGTATATTTTCAGTTTGTATGTTTAGCAGAACTGAATAACATTACATATTAAAAATGGTTCCAGACACCCCAAAAATGCCTAGTAGAGTTCCAGGCTTAGATTAGACATTTCAAATATAATTTTGGGTGGGAAAAGGCACATTGTTAATAAAGAATAAGTACTTAATAAACTCTTTCTAAAGATCCAAAGATATTCGCATGTAAAGCACACCTACATTACCAAGAATTTCACTCAAATTACTGTCTTTCTAAAGAAGCATTACACTAAGACAGAATATTTATTTCTCTTTCATTCATTTACTTTAGAGGCACTGTCTCCAATGTTATTTCATTAAGTTCACTTACATTAATTGTTTTATACAGTTATGTGGGATTTTTCTTGAGACATATCATTTGTTTATCTTTATGTAGTACAGTACGATCTTTCAATTCTTTTATATAATGTGTAACTATCAAATTAGGGTAATGAACACTTTCCTCTCTTCAAACATTAATCATTTTTTTTGTTGTGAACTTCTGTACTCTTTCTTCTAGGCATTTTGAAATATATCATAGATTATTTCGTCTTTTTTGTCTCATAAAAGACTTTAGTAAAGAACAATTTGGCAATTACAAGATCATCCATAAGCTCAGAATTGGTATTAAAAGTCACACAGGGAAATCAGAAAAGTCTTCTATGGTGAACCGCTCTCCACAGATCTCCCATCTGAGATTCCCCAGCAGTTCCTGCTCCTGTTTTCATCTACTTTTCAGACCGTCTCTAGAATCTTCATCCTTTCTGTCTCTCTGACAAGCCGGTCCACTCTCCAGGCCTCAGCCAGCTTCTTTCTATGTTTCTTCACTTTGTGACTCTGTCTCTGCACGGCTGCAGAAGTAACTGATGGTTGTAAGAGGTGGTACATGTTGAAAGTTCCCAGGATCGTTTCTTTTCAAAATGGAGACAGGCCAGCAATGGGTTCCCAAAAACTGTGCAAACTCAGCACCAGATGGGGCCAGGGATCCACCTCGATGTCCTAAACTCATTATTTTAAAGGTATTTGCAAAACCCAACCTTATTCAAAATTTTCCTTCACTGTTTTGGTACTTGACTTCCCACACCATCCAGCTCGCACAGAGTTTCTGGGTCTTCTCCAGCTTCTCCTCTTGTGGACCACACATGACTCCTGCGAGGGCATGAAATGATTGTAGTCACTGTCCATAGGAAAATGCAGCCAGTCTGCCTCACAGGGAGGGCAAAGCCCACACCAGCTCACTGCCTGGCCTTGGTAGGAACAACTCACTTTCTTCTCTAAATGTCTAAATGCTGGGTTACCATGCTTCTGAGTTTTTGCACCGGAGGCTGCCTCAGAAATGAGTTTGTTGCTGATTCCTCCATGGTCACTGCAATTGTCTTACTGGTCCTACTCATGAGTTATAGCCTCAGAGTTTTGTAGCTGTGGCTGGCTATGAAATCCAAGAAGGGAGTCCCACATTTTTCTTTTTTTAACCAACTTAATCTTTGTCTATTTTACCATACTTATGAGAATAACCGTAACAGTTGTCTAATATGCCTTTTTTGAATGAAAGAAAAATAGCCTATGGCCTAAGGAAAACAGATGTATAATGGGCTGGAGAATTTGAGATTTTCAATTTAAAAAGGCATAAATGATTTGCCCAGGAATACAGGGAAGCAGAGGATTCTTTTTACTGGGAACATTTAACATCTGAACACTATCCTTTGTTGTTGTTGTTTCCAATGCATTAATTCTTTGACCAGTAGTACAACAACGTGCAAAGAAAGGGAAATACTACAAATAATACATAATTTCCAAAATAACATTAAATTTATAAGGTTAAAAGTTCTGTGATGAAAAAAAAAGTTCTATGATGAAAAGAAAATAGACAAACCAAAAAGTTATTAACTTGATTCAATCAAATGTTGTTGAAAATGGTGTTCCAGATACTAGCTTTGTCACCCTGGAGATAATAAGATAGGGACCCAGCATTCTGAAGATCATAATTTAATAGATGCTATAAATATTCAACATAAAATGCTCACAATCTTATATTGGCTTATTTTAAAAGGTTAACCAGGACACAAAATGGCATTCAAGTTTTTCATTTGGGTGGTGACCCCAGACATGACAAGTAGGGCAGTGGGAAAATGAGAAAATGAAAGAGAACAAATACAAGTATGTTTATGCAACTGGGTCCCAAGATTACAGTGCACTCCCGGTAGATGGCACAGTGCAGCCTTCATGGATAATGTAATCCAGGGATGTCCCTGCATGTTAACTCCCCCGAGGGCTAAGAGAATGCCAGCTGGTAGATTGACTGGTACTCTCCATGGTCCCCATCACTCATGATGTCTGAGGGAGCTTGAGAGGGAAAAGAATAATCAAATACTTAAAATACTGTAACTAAGTATTAAGTGCTATAAAGTTACCACACACACAAATCAACTTCATTTGGAGATGTGGTGGCAGGAAATATTTTAAACAGAATGGGCAGGAAAGGTCTCCTAATAATTCATCTGAGGCTTGAAAGACACTTGGGAGCTCACTGAGCAGGTAAAGGTCTAATATTTGAGGTGGTAGGTGTTCTATGTGCCAAGACACAGAGGCATAGATTAGTTTGGGACTTCATATATATAGCTTTGCCAAAATGGTTCTGATGCAGAAAGGGAGTATTTGTCTTGGGTAGTAGTAACTGGCATACACACATGAAAGATACTATAAGTCTACCACTTTATGATAATGAATTTGATCTATTTATTTTTGGTTTTAATATGTATATATATTTTATATAGCTATATGTTCAAGAGGATTTGTTAATATAAGACTTTAGAAGTCCAAAGTTGAAATCGAGACAAAATTCTATAAATAATCTGACTGAAAAGATTATGAATTATTAATAAATTTTACAGAACCCACATTGGCATAACCAGAATTATACCAAATAGTGATTGAAAAGATAGAAAGTGTGCTGTATTAATTATTCTATTGCTAGGAAACAAATGACACTACAATTTAGTTTCTTAAATGAGGATGGATATTATATATATATGTATATATATATATATATATACATATATATATATGGACGTGATAGATAGATAGATTATACAGAGAGATATATCACAGTTTTCTTCTTGGCAGTTTTCCTGATCTGGGTCAGTTTCAGATGCTCGTAGCTGGACTTGCACTTAAGTGTAAGCTGGCAGGGGACTAGCTGGTCCTACATCCTCACTCACATGTGTAACAGTCTACAGTCTGTCTACTGAAGCATCTAAGAAGGAAATTTTTAACTATTCCCATAGCGGCCAGCAAGACCAGCAAAACAGTTACAGAACATCATGACACCTAAGAAGTCACCTTTTTCAATCTACTGGTCAAACATGTCAAGAAGGAAAAGTCCAGATTTCAGAAGTTTTTACGATAGAGAAAACAAAACAAAGCTCATTTTGGCCATTTTTGCTATCTACCATATTCAACAGCTAAGACACTTAAATTTTACTTATATTTGTACTTTTTATATGGAAAACTCTAGAATATGATTTTTTTTATTTATAGAATGTATAATTGAAAAATATAATACCCATGAATCTGGAAAACAATGTTCAGCAAAAACAGCAAATACAAAAAAAAACGTAAAGTATGACATATGAGAACTGGAAAAGCACATATCATAGCACAGATTGTTTATGGCTGTACACATATGGAGAGACATATCAACTGGGTTATTGAGGGAAATGAGTAGGAAAAAGAACTTAGATGTATTTATAGCTTTTTCTGATAAAGAAAAAAATTTTTGAGGCAAAAATAGTAAATACTGAATTTGAATGTTTTAATAAAGAAAAATAAGAAAGAAGGAGTGACTTTATCTTCCTTTTATAAAATATCTACTACATCTTTTTGTCCTTATTAAGAGTTATGGTTTCTCATATCAGAGAAACAATTCGATGTGTACTCATGAGTGTCTGAATTATTTCACTTAATAGTATGTTCTCAAGGAACATCCATTTACATACAAATGACTCTAGTTTATCTTTTTTATGTCGGTGTAGTACTCCATTGTGTAGAAAAACCACATTTTCTTTAGCCATTCATTGGTTGTTGGGTATTTAGGCTGTTTCCAAGACTCAGTTATTACAAATTGTGTTGCTATAAACATGGTTGTGCATATATCCCTCTGGTATGACAATTTTAATTCTTCTGGGAAGATCCTCACTAGGAGAATAGCTGGATCAAATGGAACCTCTAGTTGTAGTTTTTTGAGGAATCTCCATATTGATTTCCACAATGGCTGGATCAGTCTACATTCCCACCAACAGTGGAGGAAGGTTCCTTTTTCCTCACAGCCCTGCCAGCATTTGTTATTAGTTGATTTTTTCATAAACGCAGTTCTTTCTGGAGTGAGGTGGAATCTTAACGTTGTTTTGATTTGCATCTCTCGAATGACTAGTGACTCTGAACACTTTTTCATATATTTATTTGCCATTTTTATTTCTTCATCTGAGAAATGTTTATTCATTTATATTTGTATTTTACTTTATTGTTAATGATAGTAAATGTGTGCTGGGTTAACTTATACCTAATAGCATGTGAAGAGAGTACATACATTCTACTCTAATAATAGAAATCAGTGATTTTCCCAAAGTAAAAAAAAAATGATGTGTAGGATGGAGATACCATTTTTCCTTTTTCAAATCATAGATGATAATTACAAACGTTTACAGAATTAAACGCTTTTTTCAGGTAACATCCACACCTACAGAAACAACTTCAAACATCTTTGACCTCCAAATCTTAAAAAACGTAGTAACAGCATACCTTTTGTTTTTAAGGAAATAAAAAATAGTTTACTCTGAACCAAATGTGAGTGACCACAGTCCAGAAACATGGACTCAAATTACCCTGGATGGTAGTGTACTGTTTTTGTAAAGAAACTGTACAGTTCTTGATGTATAATAACTGGACTTAAAATCTTTCAGCTTAATGATGGTGCAAAAATAGTATGCATTCAGTAGAAACAGTATATTGAATTTTGAGTTTTGAGCTTTCCCAGAGCTAGTAACATGTAGTACAATCCCCTCTTGTGACACTGGGCAGTAGTAGTGAGCTGGTTCTCCTAGTCAGTCACACAGTCATGAAGGTAAATAGGTACTGTATAATGTAGTGTATCACTAAGCTATGATCTTCTGTAGGTTAGGTGTATTATATTTTTTGACAACTTTTTCAATGAACAATGAGTTTAGTGGGATGTAACCACATCCCAAATCGAAGAGTACCTACATAAGTTCACTAACACAGAAATCTTTCTTTCATCTCTCTTAACTCAGTCTTTATTCCTAAAAACAAAAGTCTGCACTAAGATTGTAGTTTAGTATAGCTCCCATTAACTAAGAGAATAAAAATCATCTACTGTTACGGAGGTTAACAAGATAGTATGGAAAATGGAACAAGGGAATGTTAAGACAATGGAAAAGAAAGGAGCTTAAAATTGTAATACACAATCAAAAATCAAAGTCACAGATAATGGATCACTAACCTGATTCAGTCTCCTCGGGTTTCAGTCACAACGCAAATCTATGATACTGGGCAAATCTCTGCACGTGTCATGGAAGGGATTCAATGTATTTTCTGTTGCCTCTTTTTGCTTTTTATGAATCTGTGGTTAAATTTCATAGACAGAGAAGAGGGCTTATCATGAGAAGAGAGTTTAAGAATCTCCAATGCTCACAGAGTCTATTGCTTTGTCAGACAGACATTGTTTTGTATTTGGCAATTTCCTCCAACTTTTGGAAAAAATTAATTGTACGACAACTTAATTGATATTGTAAAACTATAGTTTTCATATACAGAGTTTTTTCCATTTTATACTAATAAAGACAGGGATGCTCATGTGTGCCTCATCACTGGCTTTATCAGAGTGGCACTTCCTCAGGCTTCAGTGAGGGGAGCAAGGCATGTGCAGTGGGGTGTGCACGGAAACTTCTCTTTTGTGACTCTGTTTCTTTACATTTTTGTTATTTTAAATCACAGGTACTCTCAGCACAACCAATATTTTAGTGAAATTCATTATAAGATATTAATAAAATATAAGTCTGATCCTCTACTTTGTAAAATCAATCATTATTTTGAAGAAGTCTCTAAAAATACACAAAATGCCTACCCTGTAATGCATTTCTTTCATCACTAAATCTCAATTTCATTAGATTTAAGGAAAGAACATCTATCCATGTACTGTTATCCAATTAAGAGTCATTTGCTTCACTGAATTTTATGAAAAAATTTTAATAATAAAGTTTGAAGTAACTTTTAGGAAGCTAGTCATAGAATATTTTAAAATAATTAACAGAGGAAGTTGAAGACCAAGGTTAAAGCAAACAAGTAAATATACCAACTCCAGAATCCAATGATTAATGCAATATCAATTTTCTTTAAAAAATGGCTCCGAGTTAGCCACAAAAGATAAACTAAAATAGTAATTTGATGTTCATTTATAAAAGTAAGAAAAATGACTAATTTGGAGGAAATAAAATTGAATTTGTACTGAATACTAGGTCTGTGTTCCCCTAACAAATTTTGTAGTGTATATAATGGATAACTTCAAAGACATTTCTGCAGCAAATGTTAACATCAATGAGATCATTTTTATAGTAACATTTAATAAAAAGGGGGTATTAATTTAAGGCATAGCTCAGTGAAAGCTACTACAATTATACAATACTAAAAGTTGAGTTGATATGGCTTCATTTTACTAAGACAGATCTTAGCTTAGCCTCATTAACAGAAGAATAGCACACCTGTTGGATTGATTTCTCAGTCCCCTACTATGTGTTTTCTCAAAAGATTCTTGTTAGGATCTTTCTAATTCCCCTCCTTAACAAGCAAGAAGGGGTAAAAGCCCTCTGAAACCAGGCTTGAGTTTTGGAGATACTTGTAAGATAAGAGATTTGTAGCAGAAGACATCCCAAAGACAATATCCAAAATGTAATTTTGAGGACAAGAAAGAATATTTAAAAAAAACCACAAATCTAACCCACAAAGGATAAAAAAGTAAAAATGATTTAATAAGAAAAAGTTACTACAATCTGCAGTAAAACAGGCTTAGGAACCTGAAAATGGGTTGGGATCTGGAGCTTTTCTGGAGTGCTGGTATATAAAATTATACACAGCCAGTACCTTTTAAAAGATATATTCACTCTCACTCCTGGTAGTAAATGTAACTGCTAACAGCTATTAAACTGCTCATAGACAAATGAATGGTGTATTGGGCCCAGATGCTAAAGGCCGTTTGTCTCCCTTTAGTGTAATGTTACCTGCAGACATGACAGACTTCTGCTATTTCACAGAAATAAATTAAAGAGCGTGGGAAATTTAAAATACACTCCTCTCTGTAATAAAAGCAGAGCATACTACTTAGATACAGTGAAAACATGCTTAATGATGATCATGGTAATGTCATGTTTACTACATTTAAATTCATATAATATACCTGTTAGACATATTTGTACATTCTGTTCATGTCACACTTTGTGAATGTAGCACTATTTCAAACCATTTTTACATCTACATTAAATTCACAATATATTCTCACTGCTACCATGCTACCTGAAAAAACAATGTGATGCCCTTGAATATTATGAGATTTTTATTTGAATGTACATTTGGACTATATCTACAGCTGACACTTTACACCTAGCTGATTTAACTATATTAAGGAAGGAACTAATCATTAGTACCTATATGTATACTTCATTTTTCTTAATTTAACTGGTAATTTTTATCTATTTATTTATCCTCTACTTTCTTCTACATTTAAGACTACTTGCAATTCTAAATATATTACACAAGACTAATCTTTAAAACAGAAGCAATTCTCCAGTTTAAAATAAATCACCAAACTCCTACAAAGAGTGACAACTTTAGGGGAGGAAAGAAACATTTTTCCATTATATAGAGGGATCCTAATGAAATACTTGTTAAAACCATGACTCTGGATAGAGAGGAGAAAAAAGGAGTCTTTCAAGACCCTTAACCACTAACTTCTCCTTAAAAATGATTTTTGCTGAAATTCACAATACTCGTGTGGTTTAAAAGAAAACAAACAAGCAGTTTAGTTTAAAAAAGGTCCCAGAATGGTAATGTCTGCATGTACCTAGAAAAAACAATTACAAGTCCTCTCTAGAATTTCATAGAGTATGAGTTTTCCATTACAAAACTAAGTCAAAACAAAACAAAAGCCACAGAAGAAACACAAGCCTTAATTAGCAAAATAACTTTTAAAAAGCTAATTTCTGCCATTAATTACTATATAAACAATCAGAAGGAAATATACTTAAAAGTAAACTAAATTAAGGAGATATTAAAATTTAAAAAGTAACGAGATTTTCTAAAAAATAGCCAGATATCTTAAAAGGTTTAATAGGATTTAAAGGATATAAAGAAAAATACTGGGGTTGGGGATTTAGCTCAGTGGTTAGAGTGCTTGCCTGGCAAGCACAAGTCCCTGAGTTCGAGCCCCAGCACCAGCAAAAAAAAAAAAAAAAAACTACCATGCTACCTGAAAAAAACAATGTGATGCCACTATAATGTATAGTTCACCAAAGTTTAAAAAGAGTGAGTAGTGGTCATGTGGTCCATGAAATACCTATAGTTATTCATTAAATTGTCCATATATAATAAGACATGATTGTTGAATCCAGTAAGACAAGGACTTCCAAGAAGGATAAATTATAATACATCAATAATCTAAGAATATTATAGAAAATCATAAGAAGAAAAATTTAAAATAACCAGGATGTCAAGGCAGGTACCCTACAAAGGAGGAACAAATATTGTGACAACTAAAAATGCAAGATTTTTCAGTTGACTAAACCACTGCAACCTTGAATATAATGAAATAAAATTGTCAGTGTCCTGGGGGAAAAAAATGTCAACTTTGAAATCTAATGCACCTAAGACTACCAAATTGATGGCTTACTACCAAAAATAAAATTTTTAAAATAAAGAATTTTTTTATCAACAGAATTTCATTATTTTCACTAATAGTACTTTAACAATACCATTATAATCCTTAATAACAAGTAAAGGAAGAGAGAGGGGAAGGAAAGAAGGAAGGAAGAAAGGGAGGATGGGAAGAAGGAGTAGAAGGAGAGGAGGAGGAAAAAGAAGAAGAAACATTGAGAAAAACATGATGAACATATAAATAAAATCTGAATACTGCTGAAGTTTTAAAAGAATAACTATCATTTCTAAGTGGTTTCGTAAAAAATACAGTGAAAACTAATATACTAGTTAAGAATAAGAAATGACAAATTGTGTAAAAAGCTATAGAATATATTTGATAAAACAAATTGAGTATTTTTAGACTTTGAAGCATTACAAAGCAATTTTAAATATTAAGACAATTTTCATTAAATGGGTTCCATAATCATTAAGTTGAAGGAAAATACTCAAAAATAAATAGCAAAAAAGTCAAGCAATCAATCTGAATTAATCAAACCAAAACAAAGAAAAATAATATACCAGAGGTGGGTAGCAATGTAGGGTGCTGTCAATCTTGAGGAGGAAACAAAAAAGGTAGAATAAAAAAAAATCAAATAATACATATGAGTCAAAACATAACATTAATCATAATGCATGTAAATAGTAACTCATCAGTGGAGAGGCAAGCATAGTGAGATATGTCTTTCTATAATATTTAAAATACAACTGTGTGGTATTTAGAAGAGACATACCTAAAAACATAAGGTCACAAAGACTTGAAAGAGAACTACTGAAAAAATATAAAATTAAAACTATTGTAGCTATAATAACATGAACAAAACTATTGGTGAACTTGTGTGATGCCTGGCCCAGCAGGCTGTTTGTATCACTGTGTATCACTGAAAGCTCTAAAACGTTCAGCATCATGCTAATGGAAGATAAAAGATGGGTATCAAGAAGAGTTTAATTTGCCTGTCAGAGACATGCTTGAATGAACTAATAAAATATATATAAATTACTGCTGACCAAAAATGGATTAAAAGAGTAAATCTACTTATCATAGTGGGACAAAAAAGCACAGTAATTGAAGATAAGCCTTTTTTTTTTCTTTTTTGGGTTTTCGAGACAGGGTTTCTCTTTCTGCTTCAGGCTGGCCTTGAGCTCACTACTGTCGCCCCAGCTGGCCTCAACATCACAGTGATCCTCCTGCCTCAGCCTTCCCAGTGCTGAGATTACAGCTGTGCATCACCATGCCAAGCAAGATAAATTACTTTTTAAATTGTAGCCTTAATAATTATCAAGCTTGATTTACAAAATTTATATAGAAACTTGCACTCAGAAATCTAGGAACACAAATATTATTTTTAAAGCACACACAAAATATTCATAATACTTGGCTCTGTGGCATGTTCGTTTCCCCATCAACTTATACAGATTTGTTTTTAATTTGCAGAGACATTGCACAGTGTTTGTAATGACCTCTAACTTTGCTTAGCAGCCTTGTGTCTTCCTTCTTGGAAACAGTTCCTAGCAGGTCTTGTGCATAAGATTATTCTGAGAGATTCTTACCAGGCTCTTTCATTCAAACAGTTTCCCTCCTTGTCTTCTCTGAAAATGCTGCCACTACTTCTCCTGTCATTGTCACTACTATTTTCATTTTAAAGTAACTGTTTTTAAACAAATGACGCATGTCAAGCACTGTATCAGTCTCACTTAGCTATTACACCACTTCCTCATTTTAAAGAACAAGAAAAGAAGGAGGAAAGGATTTAAAAACCCTTGTTCACGGTCACACAGGTAAAAGGGGAAGAACCTTAAACCAAATCCTGATCTCTTAAAATAAACAGAGCACTTCTGTAAGCTTTCTGTCTGCGTGTCAAGCATTACACTATCTTACATCACAGTTGTAAATTGTTTAATGGAACTAAAACTTGAAGGAAAATAATACAGCTGAGCAATAAAGAGGAACGGGGCATTACAAACACCAGAAACAACCTACTGAAAGATACACAACTATGATAATAACAGATATATTATTATAGGAAATGAATAGTTCACACTTATTAAAAAATAAAGGGCAAATCAGGATTTACGACTAAGAGAAAGTAAGGAAAAATTATAGAATGGCACTTCTATGCTAAGCTGAAACACCTACTGGATGTTTTCAAGTAAATGAGAAGCATGACTAATTTGTACTTAGAAAAATTTCTGTGACCTTCTGGGTTACAGTGATAATAAAAAGGAAAGTTTTACTAGTTTGATCTTTGAATTTGAAACTAAACAAAATTTTACATCCCTAGCAGTTGGCTAAGTACTGTCAGCATCAGTAAATTTCCCAGTAGAAAAATAAATGTTAATAAAACCTGACCTTACACCTTCCAGCAATGCCTAGCATGAAATTTGAAAAAATTGTCATGTTCTAAAATTGCAATGATTTTTAACAATGTATGTTGGCTTAAGGCATTTCATCATTAGTTAATGTGCTTGACTTTGAACACACATCTTATTCGAATGACCTACAGCACTTATTTTTCTAGCTACTTCTATTGCTGCTATAAATTAACAGAACGTTATGCCTGTGGCATAATTACATATTCAGAAGAGCAAATGCAAGACAATAAATGATTTGTCTGAGGATAAGCTTTTCCTAAGCTGATATTCTTATGTGAATATTCATAATTTTTAAATAAATTTATTGGATAATATCTCGATATCTTTAATATAGTTACATCCTTCATATGGTAGCTCAATGAAGGCTGCCAAAACAAATACATTTGCCAACGAATAGCTCAGTATCTTTAATACGCTGACATTCTTCATAGCTCAAAGAAGGGTACTTAAGGGAGAGATACTTATTTTCCCCATTCAAGTTGTGACTATAAAAGAAGAAAATTCTATTTTAACAATGATAATAGCAGCATCAGTTTTTTTAGACTTCTACTCTATTACTGGTATTTTGACAGGAAATTAATTTCTAACATTTCATTGAAAACAACACTTAAAATGGTTCTATTTAACAGTGAGGAAACTGAAGATCAAAGAAGGTAAATACATACAGTTATTAGCAGAACTGCAGTTGGAAATTAGTGAGAGTAACTCCCAAATTGATGTTCTGGTCTCTCTGTTTCAGAGAATAGAGGATGAAGCCAAAACCCTCATGAAGATGGGCCAGGTGAGGGGGGGCACTTATGGCACAGGCCTAGAGGAGTCCACAAAGAACAGTCACCTTGGAGAGTCGGAAGGAACAGTGAGGTCCTAAGAAGCAACATGTTGAGGAGGTGGCATGCTGCAAACCATCAGGCTGAGTTTGGAGGCGAAAGGCCCATTTCTGAGGGAGATAAGGGAAACTAACGAGAATCTTCAGGTGCTGAGAAATTAAGTCAAGAAGACTGGGGCCCAGGAGAAGTAAGAGAACTGAACTGTAGATACACAGTGAGAACTAAAGATAGATATTACTAAGCGGAAGCATGATGACGTTCAGTTATGGAGGAAGAATTGAAGAGGTAGCTTTTCCTTTGGAGAAGGGGATTCAAAACCCGGCCCTACTGTTTTTCTGCTTCGGTTAACTTACAAGGTTCAAAACAAGAATTCTGGGTGCCTAATTCCTATGGTGGTTTTCAAGAAAGGAGACAAGTCTTCAGGTGTGCCGACCATGGGACGCTGTAGTTACAGGTGGAAGGAAATTACAGGAGTGGCACCATAATAAAGAATTAGATGCATTTATATGAATAAAGACGTTGGGAAGAGTACAATCTCTTCACAGTAACATGTTTTTCTTTATATTGGAACTGGTCAATTTTCTTGGGGATTTAGCTCAGTGGTTAGAGTGCTTGCCTAGCAAGTGCAAGGCCCTGAGTTCAAACCCCAGCACCAAAAAAAAAAAAAAAAAAGTCTAAAAATAACTTAAAATATGTTTTACGTCATGAGAGATCAGATATAGTAGTCATTTACTTTTCAAAATTAATATAGTTAATTTATCATATTTGTGCAGATGATTTTTGTATAATCTGGCTTAACAGTCTTGGTTGTATTATATCCCGCTAATGTTTTTGGTGGAGTTTTCAGTATTTTACACATACTTCTCTATTTTTTTCTGAATTTCTCCTAATAAAAAAAGCTTTTTTGTACTGTTATCTTGGTTCTTTCATATTTATCTTATTTTCTATCTGAGATTAAAATGTTCCCTCTATCACTGTTTTTAAGCAATAGAATTATAATTTGATTGGCTTAGCTTTCTTTGCATTCTTGTGCCAGTCACTGGCCCTTTTTGTGTACAGGGGCTTATAGTTTTTCATGGAGTTTAGAAAATATAAATCATTTTTAAACATTTTGCTATTTCACAATTTCTCTATTTTCTCTTATATTAAGTATTTCCAGTTGTCCCACAAATCCCTGATGTTCTTTTGTTTTTCAGTCTATCTTTTCTCCATTTTACTTTCGATAGTGTACATTTCTACATCCAATCTCTTTGTTCTTTTATTCTTATAAATCTATTCTGTTATTGATCTGATTTTTTTTGTGTGTGTGTGGTACCGGGGATCGAACTCAGGCCCTTGTGTTTGCAAGGCAAGCACTCTAATCACTGAGCTAAATCCCCAGCCCTGATATTTTATTTTTGATGAAAATTTTAAAGATGGTCTATATGAGGAAGAGAATCTTAAAATCATTTTATTTGGTGAAAGATAAAGGTAACAGTTTAGAACTTTAATATAGGAAAAAAGCATGAGGAAAAATATTAAAAAAAAAACAATTAAAAGGTAATATGCCAAAAAGTCATCTTAATATAAAGGCATCATACTAACCATGAATGTGGTATACTCAGTTAAAAATCAGAGACACTCAGATTAACAAGCAAGTCTGTTACAGCAAGAAAACATAACTAAATGATTAGAACACAATAAAATGAATGTTAAAGGTAGAAAATGAAACAAGCAAAAAATAGTAAAAAATGGACCTGTATTTAATCAGATATAAAACGAAACTGATTTGGAAAGAAGTTTGCCTTATACAGATTAGTGGTTTAACTCATGAACATGGTGCAGTAATTTGAAGTATATAACCAAATAAAGTAGGATCAAAATGCAGAGAACAACTGCGATAAAATTTTATGACAAAATTGCTAAATTTATCACTTCAGCACATGATATCAGCAGACCAAACTCTTGTGTACATTGGCCAAGACTAAAAGTATGGCAAGGTATATGAAATTTGACTAACACCATTATGACAACTTAAGAAATAAATATATATACAGGCAGATTTGTAAGCTACACTTAGATGATATGAAATCTCTTAGATATTTATTAACCATTTACAAATCATACTCAAACACATTCTCAGTCAAAAATAAGCCTCAAGGGGTTGGGCAATTACCTCAGTGGTAGGGTGCCTGCCTAGCAAGTTCAAGGCCTTGAGTTCAATCCCAGCACCTCCCCCCCAAAAAATAAGCCTCAAAAATGTATATACCATATCTTCAAAGCATAACATAAATAATCTACAAATTCATTACATTATTTAATTCCTAGAATTTATAAATTTAAGAATGCATTAGAATAGTACATTAACTCTAAAAAAATACAAATTTAAAAAAATCTAGAAACAAATGACTACATATATGTAAACATGGAACCACGCACATACATATATACATATATAAGTACAGTTCGGCGGTGAAAAGCTAATGTTAATATATTATTTTTTAAGAATTTTTCTTTCTTTCTGAAAGATTACAGAATACTTTGTCTTTGATGGTTTTTAAATAATTAGAATGAGTTCAGTGTGAGTTTTTATTTGGTACCTAGCACCTGGCAGGACTTTCAATTGAAGTCACTCATTTTTCTTCAGGTCTTGAAAGTGTATTTTTATTATTTCTTCAAACATTTTCTTTTTTTCCATTTTAATTATTTTTCTTGCTATGGTTTCTATTAGTAGAAATTTCTAATTTCATATTTTTCATTTTTAACTTCCTTTAAAATTTACTAGTTCTTTATTATTACCTGCTGTTGGGGAAAGAATTTCCCAGTCTTATCCTGAAATTCATTATTATTTTATCTCTGTCCAATCTATAGTATTGATCATATCATATTTCTTACTAAAACTATTGTACTTTATCTCTAATATTTTATTTACTTTTCTGATAATTTCCTATATTTCACATTGATAATGCATATTTTGGATATGTTTATTATGCTTATTTGAATTTTTGCTGTTTCTGTTCCAGTATTAATTACCCAAATGCTATACATTGTCCAATTTCTCTTTTGTTCTGATGAGATACCTGACATTGTGGTAGTTTCTCACTATTTTGTTTTGTGAGCTCCTACTCTTCTAGCTGAATTTTCTCATAGTGTGCATTAGAGGAAGGAAGTCAGAACATATTTTCTATCTAACTTGGATAATAGAAAGTACAAGACTTTCCTTTTGGTGGGGAACTGCAATAACACAGGAGAATAACCTTAGAAAGCAACTCTATAGTTTATGACCTTACCTGTGGCTTCAGAGACATAAATATCTCTGAGAAGATGCCAATCGACTAGAATGTAATTTAACAGGCTTAGATGTTTGGAAGGATAGAGAAAGAAGAATAAACTTCAAGTACTAGTCTACAGGTCCACTACCCATTCTCTTTCCAATTCTTCATTCTAGCAGGTCTTTTCACTTCCTTATCTTTGTGGACAATGCAGCACTCTCAGCTTTAATAGAGACTGACAATGAACATCAAAGTCAATACAAAGGAAAGGAAAAGCGAAGTCCAACAGCTCTTAAGCAGTAAGTGTGCATACTGTCTGATGATTTGCCATTTTTACTACCATGGAAGTCACAATACCAAACTGACTCTTGTCTTACCAGTACGTTTATTTTTTATTAAGCTGTTGCCATTTCTGCCCTTGTTGGCATTATTTCCTCAGTTCCCTGTTCTTATCTATCATTTCTCTTAAGATCAATCATAAGAAACAGAAGGCTACAGCCTATATTAAATTCTATTCTCTAAGCACTTCTGAGAAGCTATGTTTTTATACATACATGCTTAGAATTTTACATAATGCCTGAGTCACAAAGAGTTCTCAAAAATATTGCATGATGATCATTTGCTACAGACCTGACCTTCATGAAAACAAAGAATCCGTTATATTAAATATAAGGCAACTAACATCAGTGACTGAAGACTAAAGTCCAAAGACTTCACAGGTGAAGTTTTCATACCACAACTATGTATCACAACTAGTAATGCTTGCTATGGTTTGGATATGGTTTCTTGGAAGCTTGGTTCCCCAAGTATGGTGGTATTGGAATGTGATAATGGAACCTTTAAAAAGTGAGGCTATTGGGCAGTAACTAGGTCATTAAACATGTTGCCCTCGGAAGGTATGAAATAATTCTCCTGGACACCCATTTTGTTCTCTCAAGGGGTTTGTTAGGTAGAGTAAGTCTGGCCTCTCCCTCATTCTTTCTCCCTGGGTTCCTCTCTTGCCAGGTGCAGCTCCCTTACATGAGGTTCCAACCATGAGGCCATCTGCCCTAAAGTCCCTGCAATAGCTGAGCTGATAGTACTAGCATCATGCCCTTGAAACCTAAAACCTACAAGCTAAATAAACCCTTTGTCTTCACCAATTATCCAGCTTTGGGTAGTTTGTTATGGTAACAGAGAATGGGCTGATTTCCTACCTTATTTTCTTTACACATTTTACTCCAACTGGAGATTAGTAAAAAGAAACAAGAAACCCAAGATCCAGATCTCCTGTCCCTTGGTTCTGTGATCTTCTTCTACCTTTTCGTAGGCACAGGCTGGAACCCTCTAAATTTTGGTCAAATTATCTATATTATTCTACCAAATCAGCGAAATTATTCTGTCATATTAGCTCTCATATATTTTCATATATCAGCTGCTCATTACCATAAAAATAAAATCCACATCAATGTGGGCTTCACCTTTTAAAATGCATATGAGCAAGTAAGCGATCTTTTGAAAAACTGAGGGCATCATCACAACTACCATATCCTGTTTATCATAATGACAGGTAGTAAGATATTTTAATAGGGGTAGTAATGCATTGAAAACAAGTCTGCAAACTGTAAGTCTCACAATAAATTAAGAAGCCCTAGCCGCCAAGATGTGAAACCCAACTGAGAGGCGAGTGTCCCTGAAAAAGAACAAAACAACAACAAAATCACCACAAGTCTCAGAAACCATTAAATCTGACACTGTAATAAATCTGTCCCATCAAAACCAGGAAGTTGGTAACAGTATATTCAAAAAATACAACTTTGTGAAAGCAACTACTAAAGACATTTGAAATAAGCACTGGGAAGGAAAGAAACATGTTTTCTTCTATGGTAAAGATAATAGACAAATTCCTTTATCAAACAACATGAACAAATAAGTTTCATTCCATATTGCAACAGTATGTTAGGCTCTAGTGAAGAGCTTATTATCTCTACTAGTTATTCAAGAGTTAGAATTTCTTCTATGATAGAATGAATCCCAAGACTGGGATTTCTGTGACAGAGGAATGACATATTTGGGAGGGTTGCATGGGAATGAAGGAAAAGGTACATATTTCTGGTCTAAATGTCACACTGACCTATCAGAGATAGGTGAGGCAAGATCAAATATAGAAACTCTATCCATCTATGTATCTATATATATACATATATAGATACATATATGAAAATAAAAGTGTATAGGTGTTAATTTCCATGAGAGTTTGGCAATGTAACACACCACATAACACCCACCCATATATAGAAGATATAAAAATTTTACATCATCATGGAATAATTGTTCCCTCCCCATCAATTCTCTCCCACAGCAAGACATGTCCTAATTTGTATCAGGTAGATTGTTTTGTCGCCCATAAGTTTCATAAAATTAGAGTGACTCCATCTTCTACTACCAGGCAAAATTTGAAACAAAATCTAATCATCAGACAAATACATGAGCAAAAAGTTTTTAGGACATCAGACATTAGGCAGTAAAGATCAGGAATTCCTTACATTGTGATGTGTATTCCAATTTCGTCTTGAAGTTTCTCTGTTGGAAGTGGACATATGCCAACATAGCTGCTCTGTGCTAGAAGAAAGGGAAGTTCAGAGGTCAATACCAGAGGTCTCTGTCTCTGAGACAGAGAGAGAAGCTAAAATGCATAATACAGAAGAAATGTATTACTTGCAAATCCCAGAGAATTTAGGTGCCAACAGGAGGCCAACAGGAAGTTCAGAGATGACAAGGAGTTCAGCCAGGAGATGGGGCAGGATGTCAAGGATCAGTGGGAATTTGGTTGGTATTACGTCTTAGTCCTTCCTTCAGGGGTTGTGGATTGGCTAGTTTAAAGAAAACACACATGAGGGGGAATTTATTTACATAACTGATGTTTACATTAACATAGCTCTGAGATGTGTTGAGTTTTGGGTCAGCGAGATGAAGGACAAAGCGACTACATAACACAAAGACACACAAGGAAGGGAGGTTTAACTAAACTGAAGATGATGGTGGGTTTCAGACAATCAGGCTTGAAAGCGGAGCTAAGACAGCAACCATATTAAACCAATCTGAGAAACAGTAAACAAAGTGAACTTGATTTCCAGGGGGCAGCATCCAGATGGAGAATCCACGCTCACAGGAAAGATGCTCTGAGTGAAGGACATAGTTCTGAGTTCAAAGAAATCAGAGTGCCAGAAAGAAAAGGGCTGCAAAGAAAGAGGATTTGAGAGATGTACACAGGCATTCCCTAAATATTCAGCAGAGTTGTAATTAGAAGATATGCCTAAAAGAAAAAATGTTTGATTAAAAGTAGGAAACCACTGTAAATAATTATAAGAAATACCCAGCACGCGCACAGAACCATGAATATTATCAGGCATTAGACATACTGGGAAAACACACAGTTTCTAGGGCACTGGATAGAGAACTAAAAATGTTTCATAGGAGAAAACATTTCCTACACTAATTATTGCCATTGTCCTACCTAACAACTTAAACCAAGATCCAAAAGCATTAAACAGTTTCCAAGTAACTTAACTTCATTGTAGGAAAAAAAATGAAAAAAAAATACTTATAGGAAAAAAAAAGATAGATGCAGCGAATTATGTAAAATCTTCATTGTAGGAAAAAAATGAAAAAAAAAATTTATAGGAATAAAAAAGATAGATGCAGCGAATTATGTAAAATCCATGTCTTGCATCAATAAAAAACACTCAGGCATTCAAGAAATATGAATTACCAGCATGCAAAAAAAATTAGATGAATATGATCTAAATTAAGGGAAAAAAATCAATCAATCAAAATCTGCCAAGATCTAACACAGATGTTGTAAATTTTAGATAAGAATGTTAAAATAAAAATTTACTGCTTTTTAAATATGCTTATAATGCTGGAAATATTTTACATAAAAAGACAAGAAATATGTAAAAATGAAATGAGAATGATATTGCCAGGGGAGAAAAAAATCTGATTTTTGATATATGGTAAATTAAACATTACAAAAGAAAACAAATTTGAGAACTAAAAGATTTTAAAAACATCTGTATTTTAATTCAGTCTTTGTGTGTGTGAATGTGCCCATGTATGTGTTTGTGTGTTAATGGTTACTTTATAGAATACAATGTGAAGCTTTATTTTTGTTATCACTATCTACTTTCAGATCATATGCTGTTTAACAAACAACGAAGAATCTTACAACAATATAACTTCACTTGTTTCTTTTGTTTTATACTTTTGCACTTGTTTCTTTTGTTTTATATTTTTGAAAATTCTCTAGGAAACATTATTATTAATTTCCCTTAAGAAATCTATATTTAGGGCTGGGGATTTAGCTCGGTGGTTAGAGTGTTTGCCTTCCAACCACAAGGCCCTGAGGTCAATCCCCAGCACCAAAAAAAAAAAAAAAAATCCATATTTATAGTCAAATCTTATAAAATTATATAACATAGGTATAAAACTAAAATAATAACACTTACATATAGCTGTATATTTACCATTTCTAGTTCTTTTCTGTATATCTGAGATACAATCTGCCATCATTTTTTTGCCTATACAATTTATATGAAGCCTTCTTAGAAAAAAAAATTTTATAAGAACCTATTTCACCTCCATTTAAAATATATATCTAGAAAGGGTTCAAACTCACCTTAAAGTGTTTATAAAAGTTTTTTTAAAAAATTACAAAATATGTGCAGTCTTTGCCCATATGCATCCTTGCTAACATTTTATCACATTTACATTATCATTTTCTATCCAGCATCTATTTTTCCCTATCTATCACTATTTTATGAACTATTAAATTGCATACATCACCATCTTTTATTCTTCTATTTTATTTATTTATTTCTTGAAATGTTTTTTCAGTGCCAGGGATCAAACTCAAGGGTTTGTGCTTGCTAGACAAGCACTCTAATGACTGAGCTAAATCCCCAGCTTTCCTTTTATATGTCCATATGTATTTCCCAAATAAATGAATACTGCAATATAACCACTATACAGATGTCAGGTGTAGTAAATTTAACCTTGACCCAAAACTTTCATGTATTATTTTATTATCATTTTCACTGATCATATAATATCATTAATAGTATTTCCCCCATAGGCTACAGTAAAAGGGATTTATTAAATTTAATAAATATTTATGTTCAGTCTCCATTAATCTGGAATATGTGAACAACTTTTCTTTTCCTTTTACAATATTGACTAATGTATAGGTGGTCCCCCCATACAGATGCACACAGATTTCTATGCTTTAATCACTGGGCTATGCAAATATGCTGCTACATGAGAAACGAGAATTCTGCATATGTAATTAAGGTATATTTAATATCACATAATAATATTATACTGGATTATCAAAGTGGGCCCAATCTAATCCCATGTAATTCTTCCACAATAAAGAACAGTCACTAGAGTTAGAGAAAACAGAAGGAGGCTCTGAGACATTTGAAATATAAGAGAGACCAGAAATGCTTCTGATGGAGGAGGACCACATGCAAAGTGTGGGAAGGAATTTGAGACAATTCTGGGAATACGATCTCACATCAAACTGATGACCAGCAAGCAAACAGAATTCTCAGTCTTGCATCTAAGCAATAATCTTCTATTTTCCTCTTTCTAGTCTGGTCTTGAGGTCTCTGTCTCTCTAAAAAGTGGCTATAATTACTAGTCTGTCCTGGGTGGGCTCCCAAGGAAGCGGTCATGATATCGACACTGTACTTCTCACAGGATGCTTCTTATCCTGGCAGACAGCATAGTGTCTGCATGTCAGACCTGTGACCAGATGTCCCTTGCACAGGACATTAGTCATATTGGCAGGTATCTTTAAAAGATTCTCTTATGACCTGTGTCTACTTTATTCCTACCAAGACAGCCACTGTCTAGATGTGCTGTGACTAAGACAGTTTCATTCAGGTGTGTGAGTCAAGTGAGACTAAGAGGAGGTGAACAAAGAAACAAATACCAAAAAGAAAGAAAGAAAGAAGAACAAACAAATAAAAAAAAAAAACCCATATGAAATGCCAGAAAAATTTTGTTACCCACAGAGAAAAGAGGGATTACCATGAGGGCCTATGGGAAGGACCTAAGGGAAGCCAAACATCAGGGAGGGAAGGACGGGGTGGGGAGAGAGAGAAAGAGAGAGAGGCTGAGAGGCTGAGAGGCTGAGAGGGAGAGAGGGAGAGAGGGAGAGAGTCGCTAGCTGTGTATTTGTGGGAAACTACACCTTGTGGAACTATGCCTCTATTAAGGGCTGTGGGAGCTATCCTTTGGCTTTCCTTAGGGATACAGAAGGACTATTTCAAAGAAAACACGTAGGTGGGAACTTGTGACATTAATTCAGTGATAACTACCAGGCTTTACTGTGGTCGATCACTGTGGGCTGCACTGAATTTTGAGTCAGTGAGATGAGGATCAAGAGGGCTACAAAGGTGATCGGAGATGGCAGGGTGTGAATGTTCCAAGTAATTTAAATTGGACTAGAAATAGATGCCAAGGCAGCAACTACATTAACCAAATTTATGAGAAACCTGAGTAAGCTTGGAAGAAGATTCATCCCTGCAGCCTCCAGAAACAAAAAAACACCACAGTGTCAACTCTTTGGTACTGATTTTGGAAGACTGAATCACGTTGTATTTAGACTTCTGACCTACAGAATCAGGCGACAATAAGTTTGTGTATTTTTAAACTTTCAAATTTATGATTGTTTGTGTCTGTAATATAAAATAATACACTGAAATGGTAGAATAATATACCTTTTCCTTTTTATAATTGGAGAAGGTATATTATTTTCTTCATATATGTCATATATGTCATTCTTAGAATCATCTCTTACTCTGAAGAATTCTAGATCCTTTTTCAGTGGAAACTATATATATATATATATGTGTGTGTGTGTGCTGGGTATATATATATTTGGTGCTGGGTATCGAACTCAGAGCCTTGTGCTTGCCAGGCATACACTCTAACTACTGAGCTAAATCCCCATCCCAATATTTTAAACTAATATCTGGCTGTGAATATTCACCTTCCTTTTAAAGAATATTTTCAAAAGACATTAAACTCTAATTTGATTCTTTTTATTAAATTTAGAAATTTTACTTATTGAATTTCATTGGTTTCTGTCTTTTGTTGTTTCTAATAAGAGACCAACATGTATTTTTAGCTGTAAAAAATACTATAAAAATACTATACAGCTATTTTTAACTGTCTTTTTCCTCTAAATCCCATTAGGATGGTTCTCTATATTTTCAACAGTGTGTCTGTGCTTTTACTGTGTCTTTATTTTCTTTTTATTTATATTACTTGGGATTTATAGAGCGTCTTAGATCTGCAATATATTATCTTTTGTCAGTCAAGAAGTTGTTCAAATATCCTATATTGAAATACACTTTTTGTCTTGCTATAAATCTGTTCTTTCGGATCTTCAGTCATACAAGTAATGTTTGATAAAATTTGGTCATTTCATTCTTTATTCAAAATGCTTTTTGCTTTGTATATAATGTGGATATGATCTGCTATCACACCTTCAGGCTTACTGAGATTTCATCTGTCTTTTCCATTTTTTCCCATCTAATAAATTCACCCATCGTAATTCTTTTTTTGATAAAATTTTCCTTATTTTCTTTTATCTCCCAGGTCCTCATGCATCTTTACACACCTTTTTTTGCACTACAATTGAAATGATTTTAGCAATTGATTTTTGTTGGTTGGTTGAAGTTTCACCTAGCCACTGATACACTTATCTCTGTGTATTTTGGTTCCATTTCTTTTCATGATTATTGAGCATACTGTATTGGGGTTTTTTTTGTTTGTTTTGTTTTTTGTTTAATTTGTATTGTTTTAGTTTTAACTGTGTACTGGATATTTTTTACAACTATTCAGTTGAGACTGAAGTAAATAATGAGATATCTTTTCAGAGAGAGGTATTTCTCTTCAACAGTCAGATTGCCCCAGTAAGAGTTTAGATATTTTATATGTATCAAGGTTAAGCTGTTAGGGGCTGTTGCAGTTTAGTTTAATTTAGTCTCAAAAGCAGCATCTGAAATTTCCTTTCAGGAGGGTCTGAGATCTGGGCACTGGCCATGCTTCTGAGGTCTGCATCTCTAAAGGTGAGCTCTCCTTGCTTTCAGCAAGGATGCTACATTTGTAGTTTTCTCTCTCCCTCTCCTTTCTTCTCTATTTCAAAACGCATCTCAGGCCACAACCTCAACAAAATAAACAAAATTTTATTTTTGGAGGTGGCATACCATAATGGAAAGTGAAGTCACTGAATCTAGTTACAAATCTAAGTTTCTAGTCCTTTTTTATCTATGTTTGGTTCTTATAGTACAATATTGTTCTTAATTTGTTCATCAGTAACAGAACCTCCCTGATTCCGTTTTTATACAGATACTCTTAGACCCATCACCACATTCAAATCGTATCTACTTCACTGACGCTTTCCTACTTTTGATCTTGAAATTTTGCTAGTAAAATTGCTCTTCTGTTGTAAGAAAACTGACTCTATTCCTAGTTTTCTTCTACTGTCTGCAGTTTCACTCTTAACTGCACATAGGACAATTTCTTTCAATTTATCCTGCTTCCTGTTGGTTGAATATCCTAAATCTGAGGGTTGGTATCTTTCAAAACTCATAAACTCATAATTGTTTCCTTCTCAAAAATTGCTACATCTCCCCTACCCAACTTTTCCATTGTAAATTTAACTTGATACATACTAGATGTTTTATTCTTTCCTCAACATTCCTTAACATTTATTCATCTCTTAGGAAAAAACCATCTAGTTCATTTTCTCTTCATCTTAGTATATGCTACTGCTTTAGTTCATCTATATAGTTATTTTAATCACATATATATGTGATTGTGTGTGCATTTGTCTTTTTAAATGTTTGAATTTTATTTTTATGAACCTTAATTTCTAGGACTGTCATTAAATATAACTATTTTATATATTGTTATATATAAAAAGTTCTGGTATCGATTTTGCTTTCTCCACATTCCTTTCTTTCTTGAAAGTCCTTCTCTGCTTCTGTGTTTTGTGATTTTAGATTCCTTTGAAGTTAATCTCTCAGTAACTTTTGGGGTCTGAGTTGAAAATACACTCCCTAGAGAGAATTTGTTTTTGTTTTTGCTGTATGTTTGGGTTTAGCGATCTAAAGCTACTTTAAATTAAACCCTTAGTGAAATTGTTTTGGTACTGCAAAGATTGGTAAGTGCTTTCAAGTGCTTGCGGTCTCAGGTGTTTTGTTTTTGTTTTTGTTTTTCATTTGTTTTTCCCTAGCACCAAAACTTTATTTAGTATTCTGTTTGGTGGATTTGTTTCCTGTTTGCTATTATTCTTATGATAGAATCGTCTAGTGACAGGTTGTATCCAGCTATACAAAGTTCTCCTCATAAGAGACTTACCTTGAGTAAGCACTTTAGCTATCAACAAACTTATTCTTAGGGCAAATTCAAGACAATGCTGAACTGAAATATAATTTTGTTATCATATTGGAGATAAAGCATCACTAGCCTGGTATATATGAAAACTAGTACAAAAATTAACAAGTATGGTGGTGCACACCTGTAATCACATTTAGTCAGGCAGCTGAGGCAAGAGGATCACAAGATAGATGCCAAGCAAATTTGTAAGATCCTGTTTCAAAAGGAAAAAGGGACAGGAATGTAGCTCAGTAGTAGGCCACTTGCCTAGAACTTTATTGCCTAAGCCCTTGATTCAAACCCCCCCCCAAAATACAAAAGTATTCTTTGATCCTGCATTTGTAATTCATAGAATTCACAATATATACACCTCTATTAGTGGAAAGTGCCAAATATATAATTTAAATCTTTATAAAAGTGTATTAAAATAGTAATGTATTGGAAGACTGATAAATAATCAGAAATATACATATGAAGAAAAAATGTGCAGCAAAATAAGAATAGAAAGTAGTGTATGTAGCAATATAGAAAGTCTCCAGAACTTGTAAGGAAAGAAAATGAAGTTTGGAACAGTGTATGTAGGGACATGCATTAATGCACGAATTACATAAAAAGTGTTTATACATTCTATAAGAAAGGGGGAGAATGACATCTTTTCTGTAGAACAGAGAGAAATGTAGATTTAACTTTTTAATATTTACATAAAGAAATGACTTAAAGAATACACACCAAAAAAAATTTCAAATGGAATTAGTGGATGAATATGTTTCCAACTGAGTTTAAGGAGAAAGTAAAAGTTTTGAAGGCAAACACTTTTATAAAATTTGAATTTTTAAATAATATTAACATATAAGTAAATTAAATAATTGAAAAAGATATATTCTAGATCCCATGAACTTCTTTCTGTACGTGTACTTTTACTTTAATGTCTAAGACTGCCAGAAATAGAAATCACTTACAAAATTTTAAAGTAATGTTTTCATAATTTCAAAATGTATATTTACAACTGCCTCATCTGCAAAGAAAAATATAGATTAATTTCTTAATGTATGTAGATAGAAATAACTAGAGGGCACACAACGGATAAAGCTAAATGTCAATTGCTTCTCCTTGAAACATAAACATTAAACAGTAAAAGAGTACTATTTTTTCATTTTATACATACATACAAATGTGCGTACAAGTATTTATACATGGGTGTGCATGTGCACAATAAAAGGATATATGCACATACACATACAATCTAATTGGTTACATATATTGATTCCTCAAATACATTCATATTAAGTATATGATTTTCCTCTTAATCACACTATGGAAATATTTCCATGATAGTGTAGACTATTCTAAGATTTGGATGCATTTTTTCTTATATTTAAATTGATTAATTTTGCAGGGAATTTTAGTTGATTTTTTTTTTTTTTTAGTTACTCAAATGTCTCAAGGACTATAATAGCATTTTCAAGTCACATGGCACTTTCTTCTTTGGATAGCTTCTTTAAATCCTCTCTAAAACAATGTGAGGAATAAATGTATATTTCATATCAAAGATCCTCCCTATGTTATTTGACTCTATATATAATTTGTTAGACCATAAGCATATGATGACTAATTTGAAAGATCTTCCCCATTTCTTTACCTTCCAAGAATAGTGTGTCGTGTACAAAAGAGGTTTTATGAATATTTAAAGAATAGCTGACACATTCTTTCTATAAGCAAAACTTTCATTCACCTGTGCTGTTGGTTTTAGTCACATAGACACACAGTCACACATATGTGTGTATATTTATGTGTAATATATATTTGACTTTTGAGCCCAAAATCCCTTGAGTTTTTTGATATAAAATCAAATTCTAATACAAGTCATGATTATTCAAATATAATATAACATGACTTTTACATTTAAACATCCACTCCAAAAAGAAGTGTTTCACTTGAAATGTCTTCTTTTTTCTCTATACTGAAAATTACATTAGCTTTCCTCTGCAAGTTTTAACACATCTTCTCTTCAGATATGCTTATTTAATTTTAAAAGAACTGCATTATTAGAATTTCTTTCAATACTACTACAAAGTCTAAAATAGCCCAGCCCAGCCACAGTTACATGGCTAATGATCCGTTTCTGAGCAAAAACAACCATTCATCTTAAAATGTCTGAAACCATACCATCTTAAGACGCAGAGGTGATTTATTTTAACCTTACACAAAATTGTTGTTTGTCAGAGAAATGTATTGCGTTTTGAAGAGATACAAGATAAACATATTTTGATATGGGAGGCAACTGCTTTTTGTAAGGTAGTATTTATTTAAGACTATTTTGCTTTCACTATGCATATTTCTGGTTTAGCTCTCCCAAGATGTTTGCTGTTTTATAGCAAATGAAAATACATTTGCAGAAATTGCATATAAAAGGGTTTACTGAGATTTAAATCTTGTGTGGCTGTTGCTTTTCTTCTCCAAACTTCACAGTTGCGGTTTCTTTATCTTTCTTTCTTCTTCTCTTCCCCCTTTGTCTGTCTGTGTGTGTGTGTGTCTCTCTCTCTAGTTTGTACATTAATTAAACTCCTGCAACTTATATACCATCAGTAGCCTTTCATTCAATATGATAGTTGGGTTAGGGTGCTGGGAGATTAAGTTTATCTGTTTGATATATATTTGTGATATGTCTGAGCAGAAGAATAAAGAAAGAATAGTTTTGTACCAAGATCCAAAAGTATTTAGACTTTACCTCTAAATATAAGAAGAAAAGATAACATGTATATGTTATATTATGTTATGGTTTAGATCTAAACTGTCCGTCAAAAGTCTCATGTGTTCAGAGATAGGGCTTTGGAAGGTGAATTGATTACAAAGGCACAATAGAAAGCACTGGATTAATCCACTGATGAGTTCATAGCTGATATGCTTTCTGGAGTTGGGGTCTTGTGGAGCAGGTGGTCACTGGGATATAGCCTAGAAGAGTGTATCCTTGTTCCTAGACCCTCCCCTCTTGCTCTCCGCTTCCAGGCTGCCGTGTGCTAAGCAGCTTTCCTCCACTATTGCCTTCAACTACATCTGCCCAGGGTGCCATTTCTGTCTTGTAGCCACAGACTAAAGCACAGACTGACCTTCCTGAAATCCTAAGAGAAATAAAATTTTCCTCTTTTATGTTGTGTATGTCAGGTCCTTTGTTCCAGTGACAGAAAAGTTGACTCATACATACTATTGTTAGAAATTATGCTGGTACATAAAGACTTATTTATCTACTGTGGTTTCAGATTTTTTATCTATAGCCCTAAAAGAAGGAAATTTATCAAGTAGAGTGCAATGGTTATATACATTTCTTTTTACAGTTAGTCTTATAGTTTTCAGCCATTTCCAACATTAAATCCCCACATCTTAATGAGATTATGTCTTATATTTACAATAAAGTTTACCTGTAAATGTTTATTACCAACAGCCATTAGTTAAAGTAAAAGGTTCATTATGCTTTAGAATTCTACTTTTCTCTTTCTACTATTTTACTGAAATTAGAATAGTGCTTAAAAATAATATTTCAAAAATACTTATTTGAAAGGAAACAGAAATGAAGCCTGTAAAGGCCCACAATTTCCAACTGTTTCTTAGGTATCAGTTATCCTCAGCTTCTTTTAATGTTTTACTGATATCAGTTTAAAGCAACAAGAAAGGCATAAACATAAGGCCGAGATACTGTCTCCAAAACTTTGGAAATTATCAGTCACTGCCATTGGTCCACAGTTACTGACTCCTGTAATTGCGCTACAGACCGAGTGAGTACTGACCAGCTAGACACTTGTTCTGTTTGCATTCAAAGGGACCATCTCATCCAAACTCATTTTCCTAAGTTATTGTTACCTTTGTCTTTAAGT
The DNA here is from genome assembly GCA_004026905.1 of Hystrix cristata. Classification (NCBI taxonomy): domain Eukaryota; kingdom Metazoa; phylum Chordata; class Mammalia; order Rodentia; family Hystricidae; genus Hystrix; species Hystrix cristata. The sequence continues at coordinate 104,774 of PVJO010001443.1, forward strand.
AAAAACAGTAGCTGGTTCAAATGAAACAGAGGAATGAATTAGACATAAAGGAGAACTCACTCCTAATTTTCATTCGGTCTACATTGAATCATTTGTATTTCTTGAGACAGCCTCACATGAATTACATATCTTAATAAACGTATTAACCAGTTCAGAAAATAGCTGCCCTAATGTTGTATATGGAGTGGGTCGGGGGTCTGAGTACCCCCGACACACTCCTTTCTTGGCACTCCTGCCTGGGAACTGTCTCTCTCTCCATCGTAGAAAGAAAAGAGGAGGCAAGTGAGACCAGAGTGCAAGCAGAATAAAGTTTACTTTCTTGCTATTGTCCAATCAAAGCAAAAGCCACCTCCGACAGGATGGTGGGGTTGTCCAGAGCTGGAACACCACCTGAGTGTGTACAGTGCTGCAGATTTATAGGGTTAGGGGCCCGACATCACCCATCCCCAGGAGGAGTCCTTACTTGATTGGTTGCTATACTCGTTGTCAAAGGCCATATAAATTTGAGTAGGGGAAGCGTCTAGCATGGTGAGGGGCTTTTCCTGTTTTTCTCTCCCCTGGGTGTGGAAAAAGGGTAATATAAGACCCCCTTTCTGACAACCCAATGGTGCAAGACTTGTTAGTTTCACTTCAAGCAGGGGAGTTAGAAGAATTTGGGGAAGTCCAGTGTCATGCCGTACCTTGCATTAAGCAGCTAAAAAACCACAGACTGTCAGCTAAAATCTAGATGCAGATAGGGAGATACAAGTGGCAGAGGCCCAAATCTATCTAAAAGATGTTGCATTCCCAAAGGCACTTGAAAGTTAGAAACTTGAAAGTTAGATCTGACTCACAGAACAATGAAACTGTCTCTTCCATTTTCTCACTATACTCCATGAGTGATCTAATGGATAGATCATACTTTTTTTTTTTTCTTTTTTTTTTTTTTTTTTGGTGCCGGGGATTGAACTCAGGACATTGTACTTGCTAGGCAAGCATTCTAACCACTGAGCTCAAGCCCCAGCCAAAGATCATAAAATTAATATTAACTATTTCCTATGTCATTTTCTTTTCTTTTCGCAAATACCATATGTATAATAATATGATATCAACACTATGATCTCTCTTTTCCAAGGGAAAAGAAACAAAGAGAGGTCAGGGAACCTTTTCAAACTTATGGTACCAGTGGAATATGCATAGCTAGTAAGTAAAAGTTCAGAATTTAAATTCTTACTGTCAAATTCTAGATACACTTCTGTTAAACACTATGTGATATGAGTAGACTAGAATCAGATAAACTTGATATAAAATGTCACTTTCTCTTTTTAATAACTGGGCATACTTGGGCAAGTTATGCTTTTAGAAGCAAAATAAATAAAAATAATACTTATCAATCAGTATAATTATAATAAAAAAGGAAAAGATAATGTCTTGATATAGATATATAATTAGAATAATGAATGCTTGAAAAAAAGATAGGGCTGAGGGCAGAGAGTGATGGATTTTTTAGAAGGGAAATGAGGACATTCCTCCCAGGAGTGAAATTTAAGAGCAAGACAAGAATGAACGATGCTGGTATGAAATTAGAGCTGATGAATCAACTTACCTATACTCAGAACTACAGAGTAAAAGCCCTTGATGAAGGAGCTCACTTGTTATATCTAAAGAATAGTAAGTTTTACTATAAAACTGATGCCAAGTAATTTAGCTGAGATGATATACATCGCTGAGAGCAATAGCTAGGTTATTTCGTTGGCAATGCTAACTTTTTATTCTAGGTGTAATAGGAGGTTTGCATAAGTTCTGATCTCTAACAAGCATTTGCCAAAACAAAATTACAGGTACAATAAATATGTTGGAGAAAGTGTCTTTTAATGATAAAGATCAAGGGGACAGAAGTACATTCAGAAGAATTTTAGACCTTGCTGCTAATGTAACACCTGTAAAAAGACAGAAGGAAAGAAGAATTAGATAAAGCTAGCTCAAAGTAACTGCACAGGTAGAAAATATTTGGGTCAGGCTAATCAAGAGTCCCTGAGCAAACGGAGAAAAGGTAAGACCAGTTAAGAGGTTGTGCAGGTGTTTAGGGAAGAACTGATGATGACTTAGTACTCTAAGCAGAAGGGAAGGAAAGGGTTAGAAATAGATTTTGAAATATATTAAAATGTTACAGATGAAAGCATTTACTGATGGATTAGTTGGGGGATGTGAAGAATAAGAATGCTTAGAAAAAACTAAGTATTTGCTGTGAGAAATCAGATGAGTAAGGTTTGCATTTGTTAAAATTTGAGGGGAAGCAAGTCAGGGGTGATTGTGGCTGGAGATGTAAAATCAAGAATTCAGTTGTAGACGTGTTATTTTTAGATCTTAAATAGTCCACAAAAGTCTCATGTATTCAGAGATGGGTCTTTTGGAAGGTGAATGGAAAATGGTGGGGGACATTATACTCATCAGTGGATATATCCATCGATAAGTTCACGACCTAATGTGCTGTGAGTAGGTGGGGCCTGGTTGGGAGAGGGGTGTTCCTGGGGGTGTATCTCCATCCCTTTAGTTTCCCCTTTCTCTCTGCTTCCTGGCTGCAATGAAGCAAGCAGTGTTCCTTCCCCATCCCCTTCCACCATGCTGTTTCTATGCTGGAGCCAATAATCATGAACTGAAATCCCTAAGCCATAAGCAAAATTAAACTTCTCCTCTTTTAAATTTTGTGTGTTAGGTAACTTTTTTCTAGCAATAGGAAAGCTGACTAATAAATTAAGTCATATCAGAGTCCATCAAAGTAGAAATATTACAGAAAATCTTTCATGTAAAGTGTAGAGAAAGAGAAGAACTTAGTACTGAAGGTCAACATTTAGTAGTCACATTATATAAATGAACTTAATGTGAAGAGATTCTGTTGATATATCTTGGATATGTATATGCAAAAAAAGTTACCAGGTCTGAGGACACATCCTCAGACAATCCTAAAGGTAAAGGTCAAAATGAAGATGCCAAATAAATGAAGAGATTAAAGGATTATTCCTGAGGTAGGACGAACCAAGAGACAATGTTGCTATAGAAAACAGCTGTAGGAAGTATATCCCCCCAAAAAAGAGCACATGATCAGTGAGGTTGACACTGATTGGGGTATGGGCAGCTAAGTAAATGATGATGGCAGAAAACCACATTTTGAAATATGAATATCATTTTGACTTTCAACAGGATGGTTACTATGCTGCAGCAGAAATAAGACATCATCAGATTGGATTTAGAAGAGAATGAGAAATCAGTTTTTATAAAAGAAAAATAAATGGTACAGTGTCAGAAGATGAGGGATGCAACGGATACTTTAAGTATGATAAATATTCATGTTTTTATGCAGATGGGGTTGACCTGTTACAAAAGGGAAATCATGGAAATGTGATGGTGCATGCCTATAATCCCAGCACTCTGAGAAGCTGAGGCAGAAGGAGTTCATGTTTCAACCCTGCCTGGGCAACTTAGCAGAATTCTGACTCAAAACAGAGTTAATTAATTAATTTAAAAAAGGGTAAGGATGTAGCACAATACAAAGGCTCTGGCTTCAATCCCGAGTACAAAAAAGAAGGAAGAGGTTAGCAGTTTGATCAGGTGATGTAAGATAAAAAACATTCACAGTACAATAGTCCTTGAGTGTGGGATTTGAGAGGAAGTGAACACTAGACAGAACACAAGGTATTATGTTTGGAAAAGGACAAAAGCGACAAAAATTTAGTCCATTTGGTAGCTGAAGGACATGGCAGTTCTTTTCACATTGCTTTTATTCTTTAATCAAATAAGGAGAACATTAAAGAAGATTGATTAAAAATGAAAAAGATGCTAGAAGTTAGAGGTTTGAATGGAAAGGGGTGTCAGTGTAGATCAGGGAATCAGCCAATTGACTGAAGAACTATGGGGCAGCTGCTGGAAAAGTTTAGTGGTCGGTAGTCATAAATTTAACATGGCATCTTCATGATGATACGTTTCTTGGAAATAAACAGTATTCCGTTGCTCAGAAGTACATGTGGGAGGGCTACAGAGTTAGAACTAATGAGGACTGGAATTTTCTATGTAAGTTCTAAAATGAGCATAAAGGAACACTAAGAGGGAGGTAATGTTTATATGTACAACAAAAATCACAAGATGATTGTTGACTAGGAAAGCAGTGAAGATGAGAGAGTAGGGATAGATTGGAAGAGGTGGTCGGGTCAATACACTGGAGGTTATGGAGGGGCTGAATAATCACTGGAGGAAGGGTGTAGCGGATGTGAAATGGAAAGGTAGGAGTAGGGCTACAGGAGTGTTTGGCTGAACTGGGCAAATCACTGAAGTGGAGGAGGTCAAGGTTCTAACAACTCAGATCCTAATAAATTATATATTTTATTGTTTAATTTACCATGAATAACACTATGAGTTAAAAAGCAACACACAAGATGATATCATAGGCAAAACTTTTCTACTGCTCTGAAGATATGGCCAGGATGACAGCAGAGGCTATGGCAAGGAAGAAAAGAGTTTGCTATAGTTTGAGGGCATTTGCTTCATAGACTCCATAAAGATTTGTGAAAAAGAAAAAAACCCACCAGGAAGTGGCAATGACAATGAAGGAAAGCACCTACTTACTCTCCCTCCTGGGGAAACAGCAGTTAAGATGTCTACTTGCAAACTATGTCCTCAGAGAATAAGTGGCATTCTATTAGATCAATACAATGCAGAGAAGAGTTTGAAGATCAAAAATGACCTGAGTGATTGAGACTCCTTGTAGTGATAGAAGTAACAGGATTCTAGTTCAGTTAAGAAATCAGTCCTAATAGTCATTCAGGGCAAAATGTTAATAGTTCTAATTGTAGTTGTGAAGGGGGAAGTTAAACTGAACATCTTGTTTTGAAGAGGCAAGGATCATATAGAAATCTCAATAGAAGCAAACGTAATTTCACTGGCTTTCCTTCAAATTTCTTGGTGAGAACCAAAGGCCAGGTAAACAATAAATTTATAAGACGAACAAAGAGGTCTAATGCCTTAAGATGTGAAAGTATCTTCTACATTCTAGTCATCTGGCTACATTTTTAAGTCATACATTTGAATATGAAAGATCCTTATAACGTATACATTCTTGGAGCGCTGTGTCATCTTGCCCATTGTGAACCTACTGCCTGGTGCAGTTATTCACTTAATAAGAACTAACGTGTAACTAGCTGATAACTACCACTTAATTTCCACTTCATCTAATGCTCACGATAAATTAATAAAAGCATAATATAATTAGCTTTATCTCTATGATATAGATGAAGGACTGACACTAAAAATTAAAAAGAACTTGGCATGTCATACAGCTGATAAATGGTGAAATCTGGATTTAAATTCAGAATGTCTGATTTAAAGCCTGTATTCAGACAATGAAAAGACAAAGTGATACAGCCCACATTCTTATAAAACAGCTCATGCTCTATCTGGAAGAGAGATAAATCACCAAACACATCAAATTCTGATATACAAATGGGAGAGAAAAGAATCATGTGGGAGGTATCATTTCAAATTAATCATGAAGAATCAGTAAAAAATTCTTTGGATGAGAAAAGGGAAGGGGAGAAACCACCCAGTACAGAGAAATTAACATGACGGAAAATTCATGGAACCTTCACAGTGTTCATGAGGACATGGAATAATGAGCAGGCCCATGGGAATGAAATATAGGAGTGGGAGTAAGGGTAATTTCTGGGGGGTTAGAAGCTTAGAAAGGCTGGATGTAGGTGACCATGGATCTGCTATTTAACTTGTTTCAGCTTTGTGCTGAAGGCCTTGAGCAAGTACGAAACAGATTTTTAGAAGCGAGGAACATATTTGAATTTATATGTTATAATTATCCCTTTGGAAAGGCTAGGTGATAGATTGAAAAATGTTGAGATTAAAAGCATAAAACTATCAAAATATGTAAAACTGTCTGTTTTGTGTTATTGCTCAATAAATATTAAGTCTGAATCCAAACAACTATTTTTTTCACTTTCTATACAACAGATTTGATTAACTCTTGTTTTCTCTCAACCTGCCTGCTAAAATTTACTGCTTGTATGGTATTATGATAATGTTGTTGTATATATAGATAATCTTAAAACCAAGATTCAATAGAACACAACTGGCACCATAACAAGCTTTTGGGAATGCTGTGCATTGTAGACGGCATTCTATTTGTCCTGCTTTCTGAGGCACCAGAGAGTGTGCGTGTGTGTGTAGGTATTTAGAGAGAGAGACGGAAAGAAAGAGACAAAGGTGTGAAACAACTCAGCAGAATGAACAAAGGACATACAGTAGTCTGAGGAAAGGAAGGTTTATGCCACACTTCAACTTTGCAGCTAACATGTGAGGCTGCTAAGAAGCCAGCCTGTGATTCTTGTGTCACTTCAACAGGAGACATATGCCACACATCACCAAATATTGCACCCCAAATGTCAAGACACTGTGAAACAACAGCTCTAATTTTTTTCTCTTAGCCCAAATAGCAATTCATGTAAAAGAGCTCAAATGATCCGAAATGATTAGGACCTCAGTGTTGCACGAATACAAAACCCGGGAGAAGGCAAAGTATCCTGACATGCTGCTCTGAGGTGGCTACATGACCTCTAGTATCAGAAGTGACATCTTTAATCATATTTTTATTCAATACATATTAAGAATGTGCTGTGTGCTAGGTACTATGGATACAGGGATGAATAATGTAAGCTCCTGCATCCAAAATTCTAGTAAAGGACATAAGGATCCATGGAGAAGATATAATAATCGCAGTACATTTATTGTGAGATATGGGCAGAACGCCACGAAAACTGGGTAACAGAAGTAACTAATTGTGCTTTGGGAAAAAAAAGGAACATGCTGGTGACTGTGTTCTAGGAATTAAACTAGGCAATTTGCAAGTGTTAAATAGAAAGCTCCAAGGCAAACAGCTATTATCTGCAATTGAATTTTATACACAGAATAATCCTGTTCAACTTCATTGTACCACATTGCTTGCAGTAACTGTAGTATGAGGAGTTATATGAATCCACATGATAAGAAGCTAATCTTGGATAGAAGAAACCCCAGAACTGTTTTCCATGTTCTTCTACTTTCTGAAGGGCCTTCATATACGTGGACTAGGGCTACAAACAGTGGTTAGAATTATACTAAATTCTCTATCAGTAAGTATTTTCTAGTAGTCAAAACTAACAGTAAATTGAAACATTTTTCTCATAATGGAGTTTTTCTACACAGAAATTATACAAACACATCTTCTGACATAACTAGTGAGTAAAGAGGCAAATAGCCTCTAAATTCTCTTCAAATTCTATTACACTTTTAATCCATAAAATGAAAAAAGTGCGCGAGAAACATTAAGACAAGTGGAATTACAGAAGTATAGCAAAATCTAAGTGAAAGAAACCTTTAGAAGTAAAAAAACTGAACTCTAGCTTTCATTATACACATGATAGAATAAGATGAGAACAGGCTAAAAGCTATACCCAGCGACCAGCGCTACTTCATTAGTACTACAATAAGCAAGGTCTGGACACAGGCGGCACAGGCAATCAGAATTACAAAAGAAAAACCACAAAGAACACAGAGCCAGGGATTGCTGAAACAGGGTTTGGTAGCACAGTAACAGTGATACTCTGTTGGTGCCATACTAATAGTGAAGAATTCTGGAAAGACAAAGTTCTGATTTAGTGGAAAGGCACTTAGTACCTGAGAATTAACTTTTAACAAAAAGGAAAAGGTGATCAAAGCAATGTCATGCTCCGCCTTTAACATCTTTAAACACCAGCGAATCTTCACCAAACCATAATGTTCTTATTTAGAAGTCAGTTTCCAAGTGTGACAGCACAGTGATGCCTTACTTTATGTGCTATAAAGTTCTCTATTAAAATAACTAAAGACTGTTCATATATTAAGCAAATGCATGAGCAACCGTACAGAAAACTAACAAATTTCATGAATTGTATTTTACATGAAATTGTTCCTGGTCCACAGCCAGATGTCTCCATATTATAGATATTACGGATCATGTGAAATATTTTTTATAAACTCAAGATATTCATTTGCATTCTGAGGACTAGAAACTTTCCACGTACACTTTATTTTCACTACTTAGAATATGAATTTATTGGGAGAATCCTACTATAAGCAGGACAAGTCAAACAATTTGAACAATATCTTAGATAACATTTAGATTGATTTAACACAATGAACACTTTACCACTGCTATTTCTGTAATTTTAAACACATGGACTAACCTCTCAGGTTTTCTTCTTAGTAATGTAAATATAATTTAAGTGTGTTATTTATTATTGATAAAATAAATCAATAAAACATTTTATTATTTGTTCGTATTTTCATTTGTTAACAATTTATTAAATGAATAAATACCATGTGCTGGAACAGACTTTTGGAACATTAAAAAGAATACTGTTCATGTTACATGAAAAATGACTCCAGCATAATAGAAAGCACTTACTGAACTCTGAGAAGATTTTAGTCCTATAGTTCATATAATACTTTTACAGTAAATGTGTTCTAATTGAATCATAAGTTTAAAAATAATGAATCTGTATTCCTATATGATTTTATATGATGAAATATTGGCTATTAGAAAAGTGAGAAGTCAATGACTTTAAGTTTTATCAATTTATTTACTATTCATTTATTGCTATCATTTACATTGTTACATTTGTTACAACCACCTTCTAGGTCAGTGATTGGATATTTCATGTTTCCCCCAGGCAAAGAAATGTGAGAGCAAAGAAGTTAACTCATTCTTTCAACATCACCTAGACAAGAAGATGTAGATTAGAGCTTTTTGTTGTTGTTGTTTTAAATACAGAGAAATCCCATGTTACTAATTCAGGCTAACTCCACAATAAGCAGTGAGAGTCAAAGTAGCTTCTTGTTGAAAGGCGGGTTTAAGGAGGAGAGAGAGAATGAAAGGAATATTTTACGCTAAATAGATATAATAAATGCACAGTAACTACATGTGATCTAATGTTATTTTGGTTGTGCATTGTGTATTTGCCTTGAGTACTAAGTTTCGCCATTAGTGTCTTCTATCCATTTGTCCTAATTATTCTCAGGAGATAACTGTAATTAGAGATGATAAAATGTTTGCTTTAATTTTGCTTGTTTGAGGTAAGAAAATCTGGCACCAAATGCATTTGTGTGTCTGTCTTTAATTATTCCCACCTCAGATCTCTATTGCTCTCCATCTTTCTCTGTTAAGACCATTAAGGTGTTAAGTGCAAAGTTACTGCTTGATGGAACAAGGCTCCAGACAGTCTGAGTTGAGAAAAACCAGCTCTCTGACTTAGTTGCCACAAGATACTGTTGATTAAATTGTAGGTAACTGGGGACCATATTAGATTAACCAAAAAGTCAATAAAGCAAGAATAGTAAGTACTGCAGAAAGGACTCTACACTGTCGCATTTCAACAAAGGTACTGATATTTTCTTCAAGGTCTTACAATGCCACACTTTTGGAAAAGGTTTATTAATTATAAGAAAAAGAAAAAGACGAAGCATCATTTCTAGGTCATATGAATGAAATAGTTTACATAATTTGTATTCTCTTTTAGAAAAGAGATATCATGCTTAAAATTGAACATATAAAAAGAAAGATTTATAAATTTCAGCACATTGATATTAAAATTTTACCATCAAATTTTTAATGGAAAAAATCTCATAATTTTTAATGGAAATACCTTCAAATTTTTAATGGAAAAATATCTTATAAATAAATTTTAATATTAAAGATAAATTATATTATTCTTGTTGCATTTTGTTCTATAGCTAAGTCTCTTGGAACTCAGATTTCTTCATATTGTAGGGGGGAAATCTTATAAATAATTTGTAGAGTTTTTTTTTTTTTTTTAGAAAACAAATTACATTCATCTGTATACTTGTTTTTGTAGTGTAAAAGAAAGACTTTCCTTCAGCTTTGAAAATTGTCTGCAGGTTATATTTTGGGCTTTACTTGAGCACATATAAGACTTTAGGCTTTTCTCACTTTTACAGTTGACACCCAAAGGAAAAGACATCCTGGACAAGGGCTCCAAAGAGAATTTCAAACTATACCAAATGAGGTTGAGATGAGCTGGACAGAGAAACTTTTAAATCCTTCCCAAAGGCTTTGCTTTCATAAGAAAATCCTATAATGTAAAAAGACAAGCCTCTTAATCTTAGCTGGCTCCATGTAGCTGGGAACAATACTCGTATCAAGATCTTATTACAAAAAAAGACTAAATCTTTCGAGGATAAATCCACTGTTTACAATGGATCTCAGCCTTTTTCCGTGGGCTGAGCTGAGTTCAAACAAATAAACAACAACAACAAAAAAGGGGCTGGGGATTTAGCTCAGTGATTAGAGTGCTTGCCTTGCAAGCACAAGGGCCTGAGTTCAATCCCTGGCACCACAAAAAAAAAAAAAAAAAAAAAGATGTACAGCCTATCTGGAAGTTAACTAATACTCACCTGCTGAGTTCTCAATCTATGGAAGTCCTAAACTCTATGATTTCTTCAAATTTCTCATGTTTACTTTCCCCATGGTGCTTCTTTGGAGCTCTGTGTTTGTGCAGCTCATGTTGCCCCACCACAGCCCTGGCTCAGAACGACACCTATTCCCCAATTCATACCAAGGACTTTTTAATACTGTGTGCACGATCATCTTTATAATTCTTGGAAGATCAAGGAGAAGAACCAAATAAAGACTGTATGGTTTCTGTGATCTTGTTCTCTTCTTTTGTCATAGTTCTTTTCTCTTTCTTTCTTTTGTCTCTACTACTCAAAATGTTTTCCCTTTTTACTTATTATTCAGGTCTTTGCCAGTTTAGAGCTAAAATAAGAAATGAATTCTAAGGAACAAGGAATTTTCAATTAAATATAGTTTGCTTTGAGAATGTCTTTCCATCTTGGGGCACATAAAAAATCATGGTATTAACTGAGTACTATGACAGCAACCAACCAAGTCCTGGGGGCCCATTTTAAATGGCATAAAGCCTCCAACTATCAGAATACAGAGACAATCAGCAGCCCAACTTATCTATAAGTTTTTTTTAGCCTCAATCTTAGGCTTATTCAGGCATTCAGGCATGTTCAAATTTGGGTTACAAATAACAAAAGAAACTGCTGCGATTGCAGAAGAACAAAGAGAAAGACGGTTTATTTCATAAAGACAGTTCTTTATGAAGAACATATTAGGAATTATTAGGGTATATCTCCAGACAACACTTATCCAAAAATTTTTTTCAGTGATTACAGAATTCTAAACATGAAAATAAGTAAATAAAAAATTCTCATTTCTTTTAACCTTGGTTCTTCAACAGAATTTTCTTTCTGAACTCAATCTTCCTTCTAAATATCTTTAGTTTTGCTCATACATTTCAAACTCGGTTTGTACCAAACATACACCAACATCTTCCTTTCGAAAGTACTTCTTCCTACTAGTGTCTCCAATCTCAGCAAATAGTACATTTCCTATGTTTCTTTAATTCCTCACCTTTTTCTGTTGCTTTTCTAGGTACTAACATATGGTCACTTGTCTCTTGTTCCCAACTACTCTCACTACCTCTTCTTTGGTGTTCTCTCATCTACTGTATTTATTTATAGAATTTTCCATGATACAACCAGAGTTATCATTATAAGAAAAGAAACGTGATCACAATATCCACAGCTTGAAAAGTTGCAATGGCTCCTCATTGGGCCAAGACGAAATGCATGGCTTACAAAGTCTTTAATGATCTTGGTATCTAACCCCGCAGCCAATTTTCCCTACATTTACTGCCATCTAGCACTGCTAGATTTTTATTTTCTTCCTCAAATATACCACACTTACCCCTGAAAAAAAATGAAGAGGACCATATTCTGTATATGAGGAAAGAAAAAACCTGAATATTTGCTTCTTCTAGTAAAGGAGATCTGTGTTGCTGAGACCCAATTCCTCTGAGCACAGTGGTTTCTGATGTTATATAAGGCTTTAGGAATGGGCCCAGCTCAAGGATTGGTGCATTTTCAGAAACTTGTTAATTAATATCATCGATAAATATTTAAATAGTTGGATAGTTATTTCTTATTAGCATACCTTTAAAATAATTTGTATTAGAGTATGTATTCTCCCACTGGCAGGCTTAAAATGTGAGGAATTGTCACTTACTCATCAGGCTGTCCTGCACATTCACTGAGGCAAGTTATCCTCATGGGTTGATTAACAGTTTACAACATATTTTGGTGGGTACTTGTTATCCGGGTGTGATAATTAAACTGGAATTTCTACTTGATTGGTTTGAGAGCTGTATAGATGATTACTAAAGCACACTTCTGGGTGTGTCTGGGTGGGTCATGGAGCTGTGACCCTGAGAACAATACCTGGTCCCTGGCCACTTCCTCTCTCATGCTATTCTCCTGTTCTGTCTTTTGGCCTCCTGCTCTGCCTTTTGGCCACCATGAGGTGAGCAGCTTTGCTCCACCAGGCCCTTCTACCATGATGTTTCCATACTGGAGCCAGTTGACCACGGGTTTAAATCTTTGATACTGTGCGCCTTATTAACCTTTTTCTCTCTCAAATTGCAGTTGTTGGTTCTTTCCCAGCAATGGGAAACTGACCAATAAGCATGGTTATGGAAAAATTAATGCTTTCTTTTCTGTGAATATGGGGACTTATTTTATCATCAGCCCTCTACTTAGGCTTATTTGGTCAGCACCTGTTTATCTTAGGAGTCAGCTTAACTGTAACTTCCTCGATGAAGTTTTTCTTGATTAAGTCTCAATGCCAATGCCCCATTTGATCTTCTTCTTCCTGTCCCCCCCCAAAAAATTATACTGTAAATTATTTCTATCCCTTGCCCACTAGACCATAATCTACATTGTGAGAAGAGAACTTTTCTTCTTGTTTATAAATGTACATTTCTTACCTACAGGAAATTCAGGTTGAAAATGGGCTACAATTAGTTGACAATTATGTTCCAGGTCACAATCATAAGGGGTAGGACCCTCTTTGAATTTCTCATCTTCTGACACTAATACCAGTCAATACCTTCTCCTTATGAGTGACCTCCTATAAGCAATACGAAAAACAAGAACAGGCGTCCTTGAAACCTTGTCTAAAAAGTCATCATCACTTTTCTACTGCATTGGGGTAATTTCTCTTAATACTCTTACACTCTTCAGTCCTCTTTGTAAAACTTCCAGAAGACAGTAGCAACTCTCTCTCTCTAAAACACTGTGCTGCTATATTATTGTCACATTATTACAGCAACAATGAGATGAGCCAAGCAATGATGGGATGCCAACCAGCTTCTACAGACAAGAAATATACACTTATATTCCTTGAGAGAAGTCGGTCAAGCAGAGACTTTTAAATAGCTGGTAGTGTACTGACTCTCGCTGAAAGCTGACTGATAACCTCGTGATATTATTTAGAGGATGTTCTGTATGTTTTCACTTTTCTTATTTTCATTCTTAGTAAGGAAAAATTTAAATCTAAAATATGTAATCTCATTGAGTGCTATTTGAACATTCGCTAAGTTCCCTTTGCTATTATGGCCAGTGTTGATAACTAAATAAAGGCTGTATCAAAGATGCTTGTTTTATCAAATAGAAGATTTTTTCCTCTACAATGTAGTACATAATTCTATTTCACTTATTAGGAACAGCAGTGACTAAAGAGTTCACCCAGAATTGCTCAAAAACACTTTACCTGAGTAATATTTTCGGAAGCTTCAGCCTATACGCAAGGTAGGTTTTGATATATGAAGGCTCAAAGTGAAATATATAGGATATAAACTTACAAAATAACCTGTGAAGTGTTATCAAAAGGAATTAATCCTTGTAGACTAGAGAACCAAGAAAAGAGGCTTAGAATAAAACTGAGACTTGCTACAGAAAGAGAATAAGATTTTTTTAAGGTAGTTTTTTTGATGCGCATGCAAAAACTATAAAATTATTATGGCAAAAATGATGTATATTCTTGAAGCTCCAATTTCATCCAGCGGTATGTAACTTTTTAAAAGTGACTTTTATATTAAAATAACATAAATCTATTGAATAGCATGCAACATCTTATAAATTTTTTTTTAAGGATATGCTTTCTCTGTTCTCTGCTATATTACCTGACTGGAGCACTTTGAGAAGCACTGAAGTACCACTTGGGGTTGCTCTTTATTTATTTTAACTGAAGGCCATATTCCCCATGATCCTGAAGTCTAAATAGGAATAACTGAGGTGTGTTGTATACATGTACTGACTCCCCACAAAGAACACAAACACGCACTAATAAATGAAAACTGAAATATATATATACTTTTGAGGTTCCTAAGAGAACAAAGAGAAAAGAAAATATTTTGTTAAAGTAGAAATAAACTGAAACACATTTAGTATAAAACAACACAATGCTACTACTACAGACACTAGAAATGAAAGGAGGAGTTCACCCCCGCTTGCTGAAAGAATACCAGATATCATGTTTGGTCACAGCGAATGAAAAATCCCACAAAACTTTTTGGAACTGAGTTTAAGAATATAATGATCGCCCCCAAATCTGAATTGAAGAATAAAATCTGGAATAAAACGTCTTTGTTAAACTTTTCTTAGGATAATATTCCACGATGAGTGGGAAAAGTGTTATACACATAGATTGAAGAATATTACATTTCTATTTTGTAGGAAACTAAGGATCACATATCATCAATATATGATCTAGGATTTTATATATTTATTGGGATTTTATTTCAGAAAACAATTATGGAGCAAATTCTCCATGTTGGGCTATATACCAGGCACTCAGAATGGCAAATTAATTCATCAGAGTAAGTTTCCACCCCTAATAACTCATAAACTACTGGGGAAAAAGGTGAAATAAAACCATGACAACAGTGTGACTCATGTTGCTGGATACTGGTATCACACCTGCTGTTATGGAAACGTGACTTGTGGTAGTTAATTCACCATGGTGAGGAAACATAATTCTCAAGAATGGACAGTATCTCAGTTTAAAAGGGATCCTAAGTGCTACATATTTGACAGAGAAAGTATGAGCCATACTAAAAGAAACATATTTGAGAGCTTATGGAGACTGAAATGATTATGAACTATTGGGGGGGTTCTATGGATAAACTAGTATGATAATTAGTGCTTACAAATGATTAGTAAAGAATGAAAATGAGGAGGTATTAGTTATTTATTTCTCTGTAACAAAGTACTCCAATCTTAGCTGTTTAAGACTATAGACATTTCTTACTTCATGGGTTCAGGACTGGGTTAGGAAGCAGCATAGGATGGTGGTGCAGAATCTCACCTTGACATAGCAATATTAAGTGAAACAAATCAGACAGACAAACTTAAATACTGCATAGTTTCTTTTTATATGAAGAATCCAAAGTATAAATAATTTAAAGAGTAAAATAAAAGACAAATGATAGGAAACAGGAAGATAGATCTTTTGCAAATGGGAAAGGGACCAGTAGATGGAGGAAGGGTTAGAGAGAAGAGCGCAGATGGACGTAAAAAGAATTAGGATGTGTTATGTACATGTACCAACGCCCCAAGATGAATATAATCATCATGTACCACAAATGTATACTAATAAAGTAAAAGCAAACAAAAATAACAATGAAGTATTATTTGCACCACAGGAAAAGGCTGGAGGGTTCACTCCAAAAGACTCATTCACATAAGTTCTCTCTGGAGTCCTCACATCTTCACTAACTATTGGCTGAAAGTCTCAGTTTCTCACCACACAGTCTTTTCCGAAAGATTAAATATAAGAGTCAAAGAGAGAGGTCTCAGTCTTTTATACTTTACCCTAACAACTGACTTTCCACACACTAACAATATTCACACAGACTCATTTTACTACAAGGAGGAAGAGGACAAAACAGGGTAATCCTGTTGAGGCTGCCTATCACAGAAGGTAATAGATATCAAGAGGAAGGGAAAAAAAAAGACATATACAAAATAAGGTGAACTTTTTCAGTAGTGGGGATTCAACTCCAGGCCTTAGCACTGAGCTACATCCCCAACTCTTTTTTTATGTTTTATTTTAAAACAGAGTCTCATTGGGTCAGTACTTTGCCCAACATGAGCCGAAACTTGAAAATCTCCTTCCCTAGGCTCCCAGAGTGCTGAGATTATAGGCATGTACCACTATTATCTGGCTCTTCAATGCTCTGTTATTCAGTTGTACTGCAAAAAGTCATCTTTATTTATACAGAAGCATGAAACCTGAAAGTATTATCATGATTAGTTATCCAGTTGCTTCACTGTACATATGAAGGAACAGAAGTTCATACGGGAATTGATTTTTCTCAGATGTTATAGCTCACTAATTAACTATCTTGAAAATAAAATTCCACCTCCAATCTCTACCCCACTCTCTCTCTCCTTCCCTGCACTGCTTATTCATGGCTACACATTACAGTACTGTCTAACTGTATCTGCATATTTCTCATGACCAATAGTCACATAAGAATATTTAAATTGGAGTGTAAAATAATTATTATGAAATTCAGTTTTAAAATATCAAAAAGTTCTCTCCTCCATAGGATAAGGCACAATTCAAATGCTCAGTACCTACGTGTTTGACAGCAACTATGCAGAACATTTTCAAAAATCACAGAAAATTTCATTGAATAAAACTGGTCTTTAGTATATCTCAGATGAACTTTTGTTATGGCTATGAGATACGAATATGGGATAGATATCGTGATTCACCAAAATTCAAACATTTTCCCCTTGTACTTAAATCTCTAATATAGGCTGGTCTGTGGTATTTAATGGTTAATTAATTTTGAAAGGCCACAAAGAAAATTTTAATTGGTCGTTCCACATCCTTTACAAAGATACACACAACTGTTTAATTAAATATCAGAGAACAATTAATTAATTAGGCCACAGCTGTAGGAAAACACTTCATAAGTCACAGAGCTCTGTTCCTTTCCATGACTTTTCTGGTTTGATTTTTGTCTGAAAACCTAATAACTATGGGAAATTAAGTGCTATATTTTCCTTCATCATATGTTACCTAAACTTTTATAAAACCACCTACTTGGCTTTCTGGTTTTATGTTATATGTCACCTAACTTCTATATGTTACCTAAACTTTTATAAAACCACCTACTTGGCTTTCTGGTTTTATATTATATGTCACCTAACTTCTATATGTTACCTAAACTTTTATAAAACCACCTACTTGGCTTTCTGGTTTTATTCTACTCCACTGCAGTTCACCCTCACCACTAGCAAATTAATCTTTCAAAAACATTAATAAAGACCTTTCTCTTCTGCAAAGGTACTTAAACCTTAATGAATTCCCACTCCTGCAGATGCTACATTAATACCTGCTTAATTTCAAATCAAGATGCCTCCCTACACTTGTCTCCCGCCACACCTCCAAACTTATCCTTGGTTTCTCTCCATTCCCTAAACCAATAAGGCCTCTTTCTCAAGATTTGGCACATGCTATTGTTTCTCTCCTCTTTAAAAGGGCTGGGGATTTAGCATAGTGGTTAGAGTGCTTGCCTCGCAAACACAAGGCCCTGAGTTTGATCCCCAGCACCAAAAAAACAAAACAAAACAAAAACACCAATTCTTTAAAAGAAATCCCTATATGTTCTTTTATCAGTCAAAGTTAACAAGCTGTCTTGGGCTACCTGAGTTCAAATACCTACACTACAAAACTATTATATCGCTTTCTAATTTGTACCAAAATATCTATGCCCCTTGCCAGTTTGTTAGCTTGTAAATGATAACCGGGGCTATGTCTTAATGACTATAAATAGCATTCATAAGAGTACCAGATCTACAATGTAGCTTGAAAATGAATAAATGGATAGATACATGAGTTGGATGGATGAATGACTGAATGAATGAAAATATAAACACTAAAAAACAATCCAAGAGAAATAAGCTAGTGTTTTGTGCTTCAGTGAAGATCGATTAGCAGTGAGTACCAACCGGAATTTCTTCTGACCATATTTAAAAACACCTACCTCAAACTGCCTTCTTACAGCCATGATTTTTCTGGGAAGAATGTACTAAAAACATGATTGAAACTTCTTTGTCCAGATGAATGAAAGTCAACAGGACATCTCATCATTCTAGCCAAACTGGCTCTTTCAAAAAAACTGTATGTGAAATTAAGAGACCGCATCCTGGATCTGGCTGTTCTTTAGAAAAAAAGAAGGTAAGTACAAGAGCAAAAGAAGCAAGAATTGGTTTCTGTTAGGACTAATCAAAATAGTTTCAAATAATGTGGCATCTATTTAAATAAACCCATTTAAGAAAATGAAGCACTACCATTAAAAAAAAAATGCTGCTTTTAAAGGATCCTCTAGAATGGCCTATTGATACCCTCCACAATCATTTCACATCTGCAACCTCAGACTCAGTCATTTACCCTATTTTCTTCTTTTAAAGCTGCACTATCTTGTCCAATTATCTCCTTACATTATGCCTGTCCAATCCTCTTCTCTTGGTGTCTCTCCAACCCCCAGCCTTCTTGGTAAGATGTCTGTACTATATTCAAGAACCTTATCATTTCACCATTGTACTAAGGTAAGAACCCCTGCTATTGTGTTTCGCTGGATATATTTAATGGTAACAATAATTGCTCACAACTGATGAGTGCTTTACAACTAATAGTTTCTCAATCTGCTACTGTACCGGTCATGATTCAGTTTATATAGTAATACTGTTTAAAAGGTTGGCGTGTGTGTGTGTGTGTGTGTGTGTGTGTTTGTGTGTGGTGTGGTCAAGCTGATCTGTAAACTTCTCAAAATATTAGTATAGTTCATTTTATTTTAATGAGCATTTGTTGCTGGATTATTATTTGCTAGTCATTCTGCTGGTTGTTTGTTCATCAATCAAAATATGTAGTGAGAGATGGATACAGAAATAGCCAAGAGGGGCTGGGGATTTAGCTCAGTGATTAGAGTGCTTGCTTTGCAAGC